>JAOUQT010000018.1:2084841-2106852 GCA_025769995.1 Xyliphius kryptos | reverse complement strand
CCGCCGCCTCATCGGGAGCATGTCCAGGTGTTGTAGGGAGGTCATACAGGCACGTGGAGGACACACACACTACTGAGTCTCATTTTAACTTGTCTTGAGGAATTTCCACTGAAGTTGGATCAGCCGGTCATTTGATTTTCCACTTTGATTCCAAATCCTGACCTCCATGGGATAATCATTAGATGTTATTTTGTTCTCAATCCACTAAATAAATATTTGGAACCGGGATATTTTATTCATTCAGATCTAGGATGAGTTCCTTCAGTGTTCCCTTTATTTTTTGAGCTGTGTAATATGTGCTAAGTCACGTGTTCATTTTCCTCCAGACAGTAAATACTTAAAGACCAATCGGGTTTTGATATCACAGTGTCTTTAATTAGTGACTTTGTTACGCTGGGTGCTGGAAAAAATCTTAGAAAAATGCTAGCTATTAACGTTTCAAACAACCAATCAAATGTCTTCTGTAATTACCACTACGTCTTTTCATCATGGCTCCAGTTTTTGAAAAATGTATTATTCCAAATTGCAGTTAAAGCAGTGGATTCATGTCCGCTGATCTTTTTGTATTGCAACTCGAGGCGAAGCTAAGCTGCTGATTTTAGTCCTAAAAATTAAATCAGAGCTCCAATTCCACAGTAAACCCACTTCCACTGAAACCACACTCTATTCCATAAAATGGCTGCAACGTGGTGTTTTTTTTCCCCCTGCTCTTCTCCGTGAAGACCAGCAGAGCTCCAAGTGAGCATGCCCAGAAAGAGCCATGTCAATGCTTTCTACAGAGAGTTGGTCACATGACCCGAGGAGGGACTGTGCTTATGCGGGAAGCTAGACTTTAGTCGGTGGAGCTCGCCCTCGTCCTCCTCCTCCTCCCCCATCAATGGAGACCCACAGGCTAAGCCAGGTACAGCCATGCTGGAGGGCTCAACAAGAAAAGCAGGATTATACGTTCGACTGTTTTTCTGTGGCTTCTTTGCGTTGCCAGATCCTTGGCTGATATTTTCATTTGAACAGAAAATAGGCCAAGACCTGCTCTAAATGCATTTTTGTCTTCTTCCCAGGAAAGGGTCTCGTTTTTTATTCTGTTTGTGAATCTTATTCGTGAGCCTCTGACTGATGAGTCCAGGCTCAGACTACATTAGCTGATGAGAAGGCCTTGATGGATCGAGTGGCTCTGCTGGTGGAGATGCTGGTGCTCGTCTCTGGCTGTTCACATAAGTGCACCATAAGTTGCAGTTTTAAGGTGGACAGGATTGTGGGTCAGGAGGCCGAGCTGGAAGACTGAATCTGGTATCTCCTTGGGATTTGTTCTCTTAATGGGATGTATTGGTCTCTGCTGAACGATTTGGGTTGAGGATTAACTGTTAATTGTTGCTCTTTATTTTGTTCTTCATTGATCAAAGATTTAGGATGAGTGCTCAGAGTTGTGGTGGATTTCTGAGGGTCCGAAACCGATGGAGACTTGAAGATTTGTAATTTTACTTTAACAGGCTCCTGGGTTCATTCTTATAAATTGTTTAATGTTGCCATGGCTACGTTGCTGTCATCTCTGTAGGGTTGAATGGCCTCTTTCAGTGCTCGCTGGGCTGAGGGTGTTTAACGCTCTGTGATGCACTTGTAATGGTTTGGACAAATAAAACGGGAACTGTGATTCCACAAAGGGATATTTTCTAATCGGTCCGAACTGACGGTCTGCTTATAAACGAATCAGTCGAATCAGAGAACCGACTTTTTCATAATAACAATGTAACCGGACTGAGATTAAAGAAGATACCCATTAGGGATGCTGTCTGCTACCCTGTGCGATCTGACCATCAGTCTCCGCTGTTTCTATTCTGGTTTTTAACCTGATTCCGAACCAACACCCTGATGGATAGCATCTTTTGTTGGAACCTTGGCCGACCAACAGAGGGAGCCGCTTGGTCACATGACCATCGGCCGGAGGTGGAAAAGCAAGAAAGATCTACTTGTCTCTGTGTGAGTCTCTGGTTGAAGGCAGGTACGCTGCGGCTTGTAGATTAGCTCTAGCAAAGCAGTAACGCCTCCAGCCTGTTCTCCCTCCTCTTTGCCTGTTCCGAGTGTTTGTTGTTTGGAGTTGTGTCTTTTAGACCGTTGGGACCATTGGGAGGCGCCAGGGTGGGGAGGTGGTGACAGAGGCGGGGGGTAGGTCCACGTGGAATTTTGTGGATCCTCATTGTGGTCCTCTCAAACTTCTCAGACTGAAGTAAACGCTGCCAGATTTGAATGTTTAACTATTCTGGCTGCATGGCCTGGAATCGCTCTCAAAGGAAGAATCCATTTTCTGTATTTTACAGGGATTTTCTGTAAATTACAGGAACTGTGATGATTTTTCTCATGTCCAAACCCTTGAACTCTCGGATGACTCTGACCATTGATTGATTTGAAGAACCAACATGAGTATTGAATGGAATTGTTTTGTATCGTTAATGTCATTTCATGCAGTTAGAAAGGTTTGAAGTTGAATTAAGAGTCGGTTATTATACTGTAATTGCATTTGGATTGTACGCCAAATTGAATAATGGTTTATTTGTATAACTATAGGGTACCTCACTGGTATCTACACGTATATTGGCTGTTTAATAATAAAGTCTTGTTGCAGCAGTTACAACTTTTTGATTTTTGGGGGATATTTATTTTCTAAGCTGCAACTTGGAAAATTCCCGGCGCCATAAAATAAAGCAGAATCTCATGTAGAAGCATGTTTGGTGCATTGATGGACCAGAGTTTACAAAAATAAAACAAATTGGAGTTCCATAGTCTGGATGCGTATGGAAGCCAGTGGGAACTGATTGGGCCCATCCCCCCGCTCAGCCGCCTGCTGCCAAGACATCCTGAGCGGCGCGAAAAATTCACTGTCTTTCAGACTAAAGCAGTAAACAATCTGCTCCGAAATGGCGGTTCTGAGAAGAAGCCCTTCCCTCCTCCTCCTCCTCCCTTTTGAGATTGAAAATGATCTCAGTTTGGCCTGTAGGGGGAGGACTTGGAGAGAAGAAGAAGAAGTTCTTTCAGATATTCTTTCAGAGAGCTCAGTGTAACTGGTACAATGGGTCAGTCTGTCACTTTTGGGTTCAATACTGGATGGATGGTGTTGCAGTGAAAATGTCCTGGTATCAAACATCTGAGTCCAGCCTTTTAACTTCTCATGATGCCACTTATGTAGAATTAATATCCTCCGGTCATTGATCTCTAATCATCAGACGTCTTTGAGAATTTGACACTCGGAGGAATCATTTCTGTTGAGCTCAAGTCCATGGAGATGTTGTCCAGGGTTTTCTGGCTTTTGAGAATGCGTGGATGCCTTTTCATGAGCTTTGATGTCATTAATGTCACGTCATGTCAGCGTTTTGACGGCTAGCGCAGACGCAAACCGAGAAACGGCTTTAAAAACATATCGTTCTCATTATACAGGCTGTCTTAAAAAAAGGGAAAAGGAATTCTTTTGCCTTTACTGGTTTCCTTTCTCTTGCAGACTCCCAGAACGAACATGGAGTTAAATAATTCATTAAAATCAGTTCATTAATATAATCAATCTAGATTCTTATTACCCACAATGCAATGCCCATTATTACACTAGTACACAACCTTTAGAGTGCTGAGTTACTTAAGTACTTCCTGACGTTTCAGTTAGCAACGTGCACGAGGAAGGAAAGAGGCCTTGCCCTTGAGGAAGGTTGCATTTCTTTTGGTTTATCAAATAAAAGTGATAAGTCTGTGGAATTTTTCTGCCCGCTCATCATAACCGTGGCAAAGAGAGAACAGACATCTGAGGGGACAAGATTTGTGTAGCATCAGGACCCTTGTTGAATGCAAAAATTATTAACAAATGCCATTGAGATCCCATTTTTTTTTTTTTTTTTTTTTTTTTTTTAATACAAACGGGTTATTTTTATGTTGGTTGGCCCAGAGACTCTCTGGCTTGGTTGTCTACAGGGGGACTCTTATTATGAAGTAGCTCCTCTGGTGGCGATAGAGAGAAACAGAAAGAAGGACCGACCTTTGTTGAGAGAGCTGCTCCAACGAACCGCAGCCATTTTCTGTCTCCTGTGGAAGGCAGCTGGTGGAGCTGCCAATCAGATGAGGTTCTCGAAACACTAGGCATGGGAGGAGGAGGGGCGCCAGGAAGAGGAGCCTGGATTTTACTGTAATTGCTGCACCTTCTGGCCTCCTTCTCTGGAGCATGGCTGCTGAAAATCTCTCCAGTAGATGCTGAAGGTATTCAGAGCAGTGAGGGTGGAATGATTCGAATGTTCCCTCATGCAGATGGATCAGTCCTCGGACCTGCAAGCCCTTCTAGATGGGTTTTTAATTTGTCTTACTCTTTCCTTTTAACTCCTCAGCAACTGGAGGCGCGGACTTCACTCCAAACTAGAAGTACTTAGTCGGCATGGTAACAGGTTTCTGGTGCAGCATCCACATGTTGCCCTTCATGTTAAGTGCTGCTTGATTGATCAGTGACCTCAGAGAAATGAAGAAGGTTGCCTTGCTATGAAGATGAGTCATTCTCATGCTTTGAGTTGATTGGCTAAGGCGAGACCTGCTCTTCCTGTCAGAGTTGTATATGATTCATTTTTAAAATATTGCATGCTGGGACTTTGGTGCTGCGTATCCCCACGGTTGAGGGCCCGAGAGTTTGTATTTGTCTTTCACTTCTAGACAATGTTGGTGTTTAGGAAAACAACCGATCTATTGGAGGGCGTTTGTTGCTTCTGGACAATTTCTGGAGCCGTTGGCCAATCGAAACGGCCGCCGGTTTAGTCATTGATTCATTCAGGTCAAAAGTCTTCTGTGGCTTAAGCAGGACACACAGCAACTCTGAAGATGGAATATTTCCCACTGCAGCGCCGGCCGAGCAGACTGTCTGCTTCAACTGGGCCCAGGGCCAACCAATTACACAGCACAGCAGAGACGACAGAACGCTGAGCAGGAGAAAAGGCGCGTGTTGGGATGAAAGGGACGGTGTGAAGGCGATGGCTGGTCTCGTGCATTCTAGCTTTGATCTCTGGGTTTTTTATTGAATAGAACCTTTTAATTTAGGTCTGTATTCGATTTGGTAGATTTGACCAGGAGGCAGGTTGATTATTTTCTTATTTCTTGTTGGATTTTTAATGATGCTGGAATAGATATGCTCCTTTCTGAAGGTGATGAGCTGATGATGGCGTGGGGCACCTCTTCATTGGTCTTGTATCTCATGATTAAGAATCTTATAAAGAATCTAAAATGGTTCGTTGTGGTTCAGTGGATTTGTAGTTCATCCTCATCCGGGGGGGCTGCTCCTCATTGAAGGGGTCTGCTCCTGAAGTGTCACGCATCATCCCCTACACTCTACCCGCCCGACAATTGCCATAAAGATAACGCACACCAACCGCCACACATCGTCCCCTTCACTCTACTTGCCTGCCAATCGCTATAGAGATAACGCACACCAACCGCCACACATCGTCCCCTTCACTCTACTTGCCCGCCAATCACTATAGAGATAATGCATGCCAAGTGCCACGCGTCACCGCTTCCACTCTACACGCCCGCCAATCACTATAGAGATAATGCATGCCAAGTGCCATGCATCATCCCTTTCACTCTACCTGTCCGCCAATTGCTGTAGAGATGACACACCCCAAGCGTCATGCATCATCCCCTCCACTCTAACCGTCCGCCAATCACTATAGAAATAATGCACGCCAAGTGCCACGCGTCATTCATTCCACTCTACCCACCCGCCAATTGCTATAGAGATAACGCACGCTATGTGCCACGCGTCACCGCTTCCACTCTACCCACCCGCCAATCGCTATAGAGATAACGCACGCTATGTGCCACGCATCATCCCTTCCACTCTACCTGTCCGCCAATCGCTGTAGAGACGACACACCCCGAGCGTCACGCATCATCCCCTTCACTCTACCCGTCCGCCAATCGCTATAGGGATGACACATGCCAAGCGCCTTATATCATAGAAATGTGGGATTTTAAAGCATCGCTGTTGATATTCGGACATCCCTCTGTGTTCCAGCCTGCTGGTTTGGTCGAAGGGGTGGACAAGAAAGACTCTATGAAGACTGAGAGTATGAAGGACTCTCACAGCGAAGCAGCAGAAGGTACACTGTTGTGTGTTTTTGGCTGTTTATCTAAAACCTGAAAGGCTGTAGTTTTTTTTTTTATCTATTTCATGTCTTGTTCTTTTCTAGGTGGGCTTGAGGACCACTCAAACAGGCTGGGGGAATCTTCCAAAGCGCAAGATGAGTTGAACGGAACCTACAAAAACGCAGAATTCGGGAAACCTGGGAAAAATGAGCTTTCTGGCAAAGGCTCGTACAACCAGTCGCATACTGTAGAGAACGGACTCTCCGAGACGACTCCCCCTCACGGGTCCACCGTGGGCAGTAATGGATACATACTGAGTAAGGTCCAGGAGGACACTCTCGCTGCTCAGCACAGGACTAGCTGGTCCTCCAAGGGGACTTCACCCATCGGGTATGCGGCTAAAACGCTCCCGCCTGTCAGCACGTCACAGACCCTGGGTCAGGGAGCTTTAAGGACTAACTTGGGCACAGGGCTCAGCCTGGCAGAGGAGCGCTTGCAAAAAGAGACTAAAAATGGGACTTCGGAGACGACGACTACGCTGCCGCAACGCGTCGCCATACACCGAGCACGCAAAACCATGTCCCGACCGGCATCCAATCAAGCGCTGAAGGTATTGTTGACTGACTGATTTATTTTATTGAAATGTATTTCAGATGTTTATTCAGCGTTTTTTTAAAATACATCATGGACTCTGTGTCCTCACCTGAGACGTAGTGCAAATGCAGTCAGCATAATAATTACATACGTTTCAGGTGTTTAACAGTGAAACCAAGGAACCCGGGACGGAGAAGAGTGAGGACCTCGGTGAAGCCCAGATATCTGAGCAGAGCCCCCTCACGCCGAATCAGCTACCTCAGAAGCAAAGCGTTTCCACACCCACTGCAATCTCCACATCAGCCACAGTCACTGCACCAGCGGTGGGCATCGTACCGGCCAAACCTCCCACAGGTCAGATACTGACCCTACACCTTCACCACCCAATCACGTCCTAGAAACTTGTACTATTTTCTGGTACTTTAACTCCTGTGGTATTTATAGGCTTGTAGTTGAGGAACCAACCTTGCGATATCAAAGTTCCTGGTTCGATTCCCAGTCCCACCGAGTACTATGGCTGAAATGTTCTTGGGCAAGGCACCTAACCCCAATTGATTTCTGGATCCCACCCCTCAGCCATGAGCACCTATCCCTGTTGAGCAGCTCACGGGCAACTAGTGATCCGATCCACTTGTGATCTGAATATGACTCTGCTGCAAAAGTGTGTAGATGTTCCAACTTCCTAAGTGAATTCAGGAGATGTCCTATCTCGTGCCTTAAGGTTGTCCCATGCAGAAGTCCAGGTGTCCTGTAGGCCATTAGAGAGAGCTCAAGTGAAGTTCAATGTTTATTTGAACAAATGCAACCTGTTCATTGAATTGGCCAGTCAGTCCGCCACCGTTTGTTTGACCACCTGGGCGTCAGAGTGTCTTCAACATTTTTTCGGTGATGACCTCCACCTCCACCTCTTATTTTATTACTAATTTTACTTTGTAGCCTCTGTGTTGAGGAAAAAGAAGAGGAAGATGGGCACGTACAGTCTCGTTCCCAAAAAGAAAACCAAAGTTTTAAAGCAGCGCACAGTGCTGGAGATGTTTGAGCAGGTCTCTCAGCCTCCACCCACTCCTCAGGTCAGTGCTGCCGACGCATCGACTGGTCTGTAGCTTCCGTTCCAGTCCAATTGACCTTCTTATATCACTGCACAGCTGCCAAAGGAGAACATCCAGGTGAATGGGGAGCAGGTCGGGAAAGAGTCCGAGCAATCGTCCTCCTCATCCGAAGAGTCAGACGAAGGAGAAGCGACTGGAAAAGACGCTGACAAACCAAATCGGCAGGACTGCCACGAACCTTCAGTGCAGGAGGTACGGCTTTTACAGGAATTTCTTTTCTTGTGTTGAAAATGTAAAGCAAAGCATTGTGGGAGATGCTCTTTTAGCCTTGTGGGAAAACAACTCTGATTAACAGAGGGGACGGCTTTAGTAGAGATGGAATCTTAAATGCGTTCTATCTGCTGTGATGGAGTTTCTTGTGCTTGGTTGAAGGATGAAGCTTCTGGAACTTTCTCTTTATTAAACAAGAAAATAGTATGATGTTCGTTTCATTCCCCTGCGAGAATCTCAAAGTAAGACTTATAATTATGTTGCAGCATGAAGGAGAACCACAGGAGTCTGAAGAATCAGCAGAGGAGGACGGAGAAGATGGAGAAGAATCAGATCTGGTGAGAAACGTTCTGCATTTTTTGCGTTTTGCGGTTTTTGTTTTTTCCTTATTTAAGATGGAGCGTCTCAGATATGACCTTTTAATTGCTAAATATAAAGGGGACATTTAGTCCTATTCAACTTTTTATTCGGAAACAGTTTGGGGAAGACCCTTCGGATAATTTCTTTTTTTTTAATTACAACCTGGTGTTTTGGTGTTAAAAGTGATTTGATGTCAATTCAGAGTTCTGAGTCCAGCTTAAAGAAGAAGGTGAAGAAGAAAGTGAAGGGAGAAAGCCCCTGGGTTCGACCGAGCAGGAAACGCAAGAAGAAGTCAAAGACGAAGACGCCGGAGGATGCAGGTATTGTAAAATGTGTTCAAACATCATGGGGATCATTTAATGTAAAGCCAATAAAATATTAATGAATTTAACAGAAGCTTTTACTTCAGGCTGAAGGGGCCTGGTACCTTCACCCTCCTGCTCGTAGTCTAAAACAACATTAATTATTATTATTATAATAAAACATGCAGTTCTGGTCCTTAAATCTGATTGGCTTAGCTGTACAGCCATGACTTTATTGTCAACAATGCACAACTCTGAGCGCTTCACATTCATATCAATGCTTAATTTACAATACATTATTTTAAAAAAGGGGTGCTCACACTTTTCTGGCTCAATATCTACTTTCTCCAGTAGACAGATCCTCACGAGCTCCCAGAATTCATCTGATTTTAAATCTTTGTTTAACCTTTTTTACACACATCATGCTGATATTATTAGCAATAAAAGCATTCATTCATTATCTTCCACTTAATCCTCTACTGGGGTTGTGTGTGTGTGGGGGGGGGGGGTTCCCCCATGCTCCCCGGGCGCCGTATACAAGGCTGCCCACCGCTCCGGGCAGTGTGCTCACTTCAACAGTGTATGTATCTGTGTGTGTTTCACTGCACGGATGGGTTAAATATGGAGCACAAATTCCTCTGTGTGTGAGCACTGTAGGCAAAATAGGTCACTTTATTAATTTACCTTGAATCCATGTTTCTGGACTGTGGAAGGACACCGGAGAACCCGGAGGAAACCCATGCAGACACGGGGAGGACATGGAAACTCTACCCGGGTCGGGATTTGAACCGGGAATCCCCAGCGCTGA
Source organism: Xyliphius kryptos (assembly GCA_025769995.1). Classification (NCBI taxonomy): domain Eukaryota; kingdom Metazoa; phylum Chordata; class Actinopteri; order Siluriformes; family Aspredinidae; genus Xyliphius; species Xyliphius kryptos. Next base: position 2,097,370 of record JAOUQT010000018.1, on the reverse strand, counting down.
GAGGCGAACGTGCTAACAATTAAGCCACCGCGTGGCCAGGTTGTGTATTGTTGGGAATAAATCACAGGAAAGATGTGTAACGTTTAATAACGGCCGTGATTTATTCACAACAATGCCGCCGTCTCGTACCTCGTTACTTTATTACTCTGGACAATTTAAACACAATATATAGTTTGCGTAACAATTTAAACACATACCCAGTGATGGATTGGCGCCGGGGTGTATCGACCCTCACAAAGGAATACGGGGAAGATAATGAATGAATGAATTTAAACACAGCAGGCAGCAGTACGTTAATGTTCCACCTCCTCTCCTGCAGAACTGTTGGAGTAAAACCCGTTATGAACTTAATTATTAATTAATGACTTCCACTGAATCAGACGCTTAGATTTTACTGGTGTCTCGCCCTCAGTATCAGAACCTCCCTAAGCTTCTTTCGGTGATTCCTTTTTTTTCTCCTCTTCATCTCATTTAGGAATGGACATCCAGACTCCGTTAGAGAACCAGCATCCAGACCGAACTCTCACTCCTATCCCTGCTGAACAGGACAAAGAGTATACAGAAGTTCCGATAGAATCACTGAACTTAATAGCTCAGGACGTTCTGCTGAACTCTGAACCGACGGGTAAGAACACTGAATCTTACGATTAGTAGTTTACTTAATCTGTCCCCATTATCCCACATGGTTCTGCTGCCTTTTCAGTCCACTAGATGGTGCTCTGAGGCTGTGAGGTCTGGCCCACTGGATGATAATGACTTCTTTAATCCATGTGGGAATCCTTGCCCAAATTTTAGCTTCATCACCACGTCTCATGGTCGTTGTGTTGCAGGAGAGTCGGCAGTGGAGGAGAGTCTGGCTGCAGACATGGTGCAGGAGCTCCCGCTGTGTAGCTGTCGCATGGAGACACCCAAGAGCAGAGAGATCCTCACGCTGGCTGATGGGAAGTGCATGGCCACTGAGAGTGTGGATGGACAGGTGAGAACAGTGTCACTCAGCTCATGGCTGTAGATTCGACACTGTTGGTCAGTCTTAAACTGCCATATTGGTCAGGGGAGTTGCTGTGTGGTCAGGTGCAATGTGCAATATTGGCCACTAGATGCCACTAAGTTTACCTTGGGGGTATTTTATCTTGCGTCCATGTTTTTGGACTGTGGGATAAAATTAAAGATTAATTCATTTAAGCCTCAGGAAGGCTCATGTGCAGGCCCGCCATAAGTTTGCCAAAGAACATATTAATGACTCAGAGAGAGACTGGGAGAAGGTGCTGGGGTCAGATGAGACCAAAATTGATGTATATTCTGGATTTTTTTGGCTCATTACTTTTAAACCTTTGTTAGTATTTGAAGTTCTTTTGCTTTTTTAGGTTTTTTAAGGTTTATTAAACTTTTCTGATCTGCATCACGTCTGTGTTGTAGTTGAGTCGCTGTCACAGTGCGGTTCTGAAACAGGAAATGATGAGGCCATCGAACACGGTGCAGCTCCTGGTGCTCTGTGAGGACCACCGTACTGGGATGATCAAACACCAGTGCTGTCCAGGCTGCGGCTACTTTTGCCGAGCGGTAGGTGCAGGTTTGAATCATGAGGCTGTAATTTGGCTGCTGCATTGTTCAACGAGTTTGCAATTTAAAGTCCAATACACACTTCACCTCCTGCGATCACGTCAACTCGAGTCTCTCACAGGGAACCTTTATGGAGTGCCAGCCTGAGATCAACATCTCACACCGCTTTCATCGGCGCTGTGCGTCCGTTCTGAAGGGACAGAGCTTCTGTCCTCATTGTGGTGAAGAACTCAACAAAGCCAAGGAGGTCACCATCACCAAAGCTGACACCACCTCTACTGTGCCACCGAGCCAGGGCCCAAGCACCCCGGCAACCTCTGAGGGGAAGGCTGACACCACCACCGAAGGGTGGGGCAACTTTATAACATGTTGTAGATACTAAACAGGTTGTCGGGGGGTTAACTGTTAATTAGTAAAAGCTGAAATTTTTTTAATTCAGTGTATTTGGTTTATTAATATCTGGTATAATGTTGAGTTAATCCATCATTTTTAACCTAACCATGTTGCTTGGCACTTTAAGAATTGAATTCGACCGCCATATTGGTCAGGGAAAATTGTAAATTTGTTGCATTCTGCAATTTTCCCACTAGATGGCACCAAATTCCACACCCTGTCCCTGTTTTACAAATATCTAATTATATATCAATAAATCACAGGTGTGAATTTCATAAAAGCCTGCAAAATGTTTTTTTTTGTTTTGTTTTTGTTAATGCTGTGTATGTAGTCATGGTTTGCAATTTTATTGTTTTAGTCCTTCTCCCCTCCTACCATCTGGAGAAGACCGAGCCGATAGCACCTTGGCTCAGGTCTCTGAAGCTGAAAACGGATCTATAGTCCCAGAAGCCAGCAGCTCGGGGTCTGTAGGGTCAGGATGTGGGGCTGGACCTTTTGGAACACCTCCGAAAGAGACCTTGGAAACCATTCTACTGGCATTGGATGCTGAAAAGTAGGGCCGACATGAATTTTTGCAAATCATGCATGTTTTTTTTTTAATTTCTTTATTCATTTTTTTTTACTTTTGAAATTCCTTTTTAGGCCCAAGAAGCTCCGTTTTCATCCGAAGCAGCTGTATATTTCTGCCAAGCAGGGGGAGCTGCAGAAAGTCCTAATGATGCTGGGTAACATGTTTTGTTTTGCACAGTCAGACGGCATGCTGGTCGTTTCGTTTTGGTCGTATAACCGAACTGATGATGTGTTTGGTTTCAGTGGATGGTATTGATCCTAACTTCAAACTTGAGAGCCAGAGCAAACGCACCCCGCTCCACGTAGCAGCCGAGGCGGGGCATCAGGAGATCTGCCACATGCTGATTCAGGTGAGCCATTTCCTCCCTGACCAATATGTCCGCCGCATTGACGGCAATAATGCTAATAAAAACTTCCTGCCTCAGGCGGGTGCTAATCTGGATATCTGTGATGAGGATCAGCGGACACCTCTGATGGAGGCCTGTGAGAACAACCAGCTTGACAGTGTGCGCTATTTTCTGCGAGCTGGTGCCATCGTTAGCCACAAGGTCCTTTTTTTTCTTTATGATCGCAGGTTCTGTTCTGTGGTTTGTGTATTTGCGCTGTAAATGCAGTCCTCAGTTTTATCTGCTTTAAAAAGTTGATGATCCTTGGCTTTTTTTAGGACGCTGAAGGCTCCACGTGTCTCCATCTGGCGTCTAAGGCGGGCCATTTTGAAATCATGGACCATTTGCTGTCTGCGGGAATTTTGGACATTAACTGTCAGGTGAAGATGATTTAGATGTTGATGTCACGGCGGCTTTATGAATAATAACCGGGGGATCAGAAGCGGTGTCATGGCTGTCGTTGCGCTCTCATTCGCAGGACGATGGTGGCTGGACAGCGATGATTTGGGCGACAGAATACAAACACGTTGAAATAGTGAAGTTGCTTCTGTCTAAAGGTGCTGATCCCAACATCCGAGACAAGGTCAGTGTAAATCCTACATCCCTAATGTTCTCAACAGACCTATAAACTTAACGAGGAACATAAAGCAATAAGGTACGAGAGGGCGTCGTTATCGTGAATAAATCACGGCAAAGAGGAGTAATTAGATCCGACACGATGCGAGTACAGTTACACCTCTTTCCCATGATTTATTTACAATAATACACAATTTCGAGTGCCTTATTTCATAAAACGACCCAAAAGAGGGAGATCATGATCTGCGCTGACTCAAAATCATGCCTCAAAGCAATGGAATCATGTAGAGCAGAACGTCCAACAATTAATAGTATGCAACCGTGGAATAAGAGAAAATGAATAGGCGGATAAACTAGCCAGCTCAATAACACAAGACCCAACGAGCACAAAAATTCCTGTTACAGATATAAAACCAACAATAAAAAAATACATCAAGAAAAGATGAAAAGATCAACAGTATGTGGGACACGCCAAGGAAAACGAATGGACCAAGTAATACTCACAAGATTCCCATGCCCATCCAGGAGAGAACGTTTCAGGTGCTGGGCAGATACTCCTAGGACAGGGCGCCAACCGATCACTGGGCATAGTCGCTAACAAAAACACACACAACTGGAAAACTCGGAGGAAACTCATGCAGACATGGGGAGAACACGGAGGGAAACTCCACTCAGATTGGGATTTAAACCTGGAATCCCCAGCGCTGAGAAGCGAATGTGCTAACCACTAAACCACCATTTACTTACATGCAGCATATAAAAACTTTATTCTAACAGACTTATAATAATTAAATGTAAACATAAATATAACTTACAAGAGATACTTTCCAAGAAGTAACAACAGCAGAGAATGACAACAAGCATGCACGTACATTTCTAACTCTTCCTTGTCTATGGCACTGCGGATACGACGATTATGGGATTGCAGTCCTGGAGGATGGACTAGTATTGTTTATGTAACTATTGTTAAATATAGACAACAAGGATAAATATGGACTGATGTCTATACAATCGGTACATGGCTGTCCTACACTGATGCTGTCTGGCCGCTCAAGGAGGAGGAGTCCCCCACTGAGCTTTGGTTCTCCCAAGGTTCCTTCCTAAAAAAAAAAAAAAAAAAAAAAGTTTTATCTTGCCACTGTCGCTTTGGACTACTTGAACTCTGACCTGGTTAAGTCATGTGACAAAATTACAAAATGCATAAATACAAATGACCAGCAGGGGGAGTAAAGAGTCATAAACACTTGGTAGTCTCAATAGAACGTTGACGTGTGGAGTATTCCAGACGATCTACCAACAAGCACCGGGAGTGACGTATTGACGTTCTTTACTTGGTCTGTAAATATCAGTACAGCCATCTTTATCTTTGTAAACTTGACATGTTTCCAGTCATTAAACTCACATCCCTGACGTTGCACTGGTTTATTAATCTGTCGTGTCTCTTCAGGAGGAGAACATCTGTCTGCACTGGGCGGCGTTCTCCGGCTGTGTTGAAATTGCTGAAATCCTACTTAATGCTAAGTGCGATCTGAGTGGCGTAAATGTACACGGAGACTCGCCGCTGCACATCGCATCACGGGAGAATCGCTTCGAGTGCATCATGTAAGCCACAGCTCTGTGTCTATTGCTGAAAAGAAATGTATTTCGTGCGGAACGCTGTGTTTAATACTTAATAATTTTCCCGCAGGCTGTTTTTGTCGCGCGGGGCGGACGTGAACCTGAAGAACCGGGAGGGAGACACCCCCATGGAGTGCTGCAGCCAGGGCTCCAAAGTGTGGAACGCTCTGCAGGCCAACAGGAAGCAGCGAGCGGTGCGAGAGCAGCACACTTCTGGAGAACGACTCCTGAACAGGTGGCTGGATCACTCAGGTCCCCTTGTTCTTTCCATCTTCCCCCTTTTTGTTGCGCTCATTAAGGTGTTCTGGTCACGGTACTCAGGGATATATCTCGAGGTTATGAGCGGATGCCCGTGCCGTGTGTGAATGCTGTGGACAGTGAGCCGTGCCCCAGTGAATACAAATACGTACCTGATAACTGCGTCACCTCCCCCATGAACATCGACAAAAACATCACTCACCTACAGGTAAAGATATGTGTGTACATATTTATACATTTTTCTTTTACTAATATATACATGTATGAATAAAATGCTGCTCTAAAGATTTTTAGTTCAGTATGTATATATATTTATTTGTAAGTTTTTTCATCTATACAATTGACTTGCGTCTAATAGTGACCTCTACTGGCTGTTTACTTTATACATATACAAGTGCGTTAGTTTTTTAAAAACATTATCTACACAAGACACATCTGAATTTATATATTTTTTATAAAACTGCTAGTTCTGGTCCTTAAATATGATTGGCTGAGCCGTTTGTTCAGCCGTTCCATTATTGGCAATAACACATGCCTCACTGCATGATATATATTTTTTTAAATCCAAAAATTCAGATTAGTATAAACAGCGAGGGGCGGCACGGTGGCTTAGTGGTTGGCACGTTCGCCTCGCAGCGCTTTCTCCCCGTGTCCGCGTGGGGTTCCTCTGGGTTCTCCGGCTTCCTCCCACAGCCCAAAAACATGGATTCAAGGTAAATTGAGTGCTCTAAATTGCCCCTATGTAGTTTGTGTGAGTGAGTTTGGGACCAGCGATGGATTGGCGCCCTGTCCTGGATGTATTTGCTCAGCGCCTAAAATGTTCTCCCCTGAATGGGCATGGGGAACATCCACCCCGCAACCCTCATAGAGGAATAAATGGAAGATAATGAATGAATGAATATAGTGTTATGCGGGGGGCTTTAACCAGTTTCTTTTGAGGAGCGTTTCCTTTAAATTTTTTTCTCCTGCATTTTTAATTTACATTTACATTTGGTCTTTTAGCAGACGCTTTTATTCAAAGCGACTTACAAGTATCCCAACTTTATAATTGGGGTCAGAACACAGGGTTAATACAGCACCCTGAAGCAATTAGGGTTAAGGGTCTTGTTCAAGGACCCACATTGGTAACTTCAATGGACCTGGGATTTGAACCCACAACCTTCTGATTGATAGTCCAACACCTCAACCACTGAGCTACCACCTGCCTCTGCCCCTTGTGTAAGTGAGTTTGTTCCCAGCGATGGATTGGTGCCCTGGGTGTATTGAGCACTAACCCACTTACGGCTGTTGTTTATATTTGTGTTCTGTAATCTGGCCACTAGATGGAGCTTTTGATTGATTGAGAATTCGGACGACTGTTACTCGGGGATCAGTGTTCACTTTGAAAAAGGGACTAGTTTACGTCGTGGAAGACCAGTTTATTAACGATATTGCTTTTAATAAACACATTTATAAATCTTAACTTTTTTTTTTTTTATTATAATGTGTTTGTATCTGTTTTATTAAAGCGGTAGGACCCTCGAGGTTGTGTATTATTGTGAGTAAATCATGGGAAAGAGGTGCTTTGAGGCCCGACGCGAAGCGGCCTACAGTTAAACCTCCAACCACGAGTGCTTTATTGCTTGAATCTTAACGCGTGTCGTAATAGAATACCGTGTTTATCATCTTCAGTATTGCATCTGTAAAGACGACTGCTCCTCCGCCAGCTGCATGTGTGGTCAGCTCAGTCTGCGCTGCTGGTATGACAAGGTGCGGCTGACTTCATCCTCGTTACTTTATTTCCTGTCCTTATTGTCCTTAACGACATTAACCTGTAAACGTGCGCTTTTTTTTTTTTTTTTTTTTTTTTTTTTTTTTTTTTTTTTTTTATATACAGGAAAGCCGCCTGTTGCCAGAGTTCAGCTCCGAGGAGCCGCCCTTTATTTTCGAATGTAACCATGCCTGTTCCTGCTGGAGAACATGCAAAAACAGGGTTGTTCAGAACGGACTACGGTAACACCGGTGTCATAAATCTCCTCTGTAGGTTTCCTTTGATTGCATTCTGCTTCTAAGTGAACGTTATGATCTTTAGGATCAGACTGCAGCTGTTCAAGACTCAAAAGATGGGCTGGGGCGTTCGGACGTTACAGGACATTCCTCAAGGAACATTTGTCTGCGAGTGAGCCTCTCTTATTTAAACCTCTATCAAAATAATCCCATTTTTTTTGTTCTCTATTGGTCAAGTATTGCGGGTGTTATTCAGGTGGTGGACTCTCTGCACTATAGTGACACAGAGTGATCCATCACCTGAATACTACCTGCAATGTGGAGGTCCTGGATGTTAGAGAACAGTATAATGTAGAGATGTTGTGGCTGTTTGGTTCCTGTGAATCAGAATAATTACATAATTTCTGTTCCATAATTTTTACAAATCAGATCGGAGACGAACCGCAGGTTTCCCAAAAAATGTCAAAAAGTGTGTCTCTAAGTGTCTGAAACCATTGGAAGCATTTGTGCAGAAAGTGTGCTGCTGTACATGTTCACCAGACTGTTGTTGGCGCTCATGCGCTCTGTGCAGGTACGTGGGGGAAATCATTTCGGATGCCGAGGCGGACGTCAGGGAGAACGATTCCTACCTTTTCAGCCTCGACAGCAAGGTATAGCAATTCTAAAAACAATCCGCCGCGCTGGCGAACGTGTCATACGAGGGAAGCTGTCGGGCGCCCATAGCTTGCTTTATAAAGTTACATGGTGCGTCCTTTTAAAGATACTCGGCTCCTTCTGGGTGGACGCTCAAGCTGCATTTTGTGGTGAAATGTGCATTATGTAATTATGTCCCGGGTTCAGTCATATTCAGTCTCCATCTCTCTATAGAACCAAGGGTTATATTTGCTCCACATAATGTATGTTTTGGGTCAAAATGTTAAAATATTATTAATTTTACGCTCCTTATTATAACCTGATGCACTGTGAGGCGGTTTTGTTGCCTCCCTGCCTTTAAATCCAGAGAAGACTGTCAGCTCATACACTTCAGATCTGATCTCGTCATTCCCTTTTTCTTCGTACCCTCATGCGGAGGCAGGCTGTCCAGATAATCCTACAGTTTCAGTGTTGTTGCCCGTTGTGTTCCTTCACTGCAGATCGGCGACATGTACTGTATAGATGCTCGTTTCTATGGCAACATCAGTCGGTTCATAAATCACCATTGCGAGCCGAACCTGTTCCCCTGCCGAGTGTTCACCTCCCACCAGGACCTGCGTTTCCCGCACATCGCCTTCTTCGCCAGCAAGAACATCAGCGCTGGGGACGAGCTGGGGTGAGAGTTCCTCTAACGGTTAACGCCTCGAAATTGCTACAGGGTCCTAAATTTGTACAGTGGAGGAAGTATTTAATCCCCCCCCCCACTCATTATAAAGGATTTAATACGAAGAAAATAAATGAAACGTCTCATGGTTTTGTGCCAGCTTTATTTTAACAGAAGAAAAACTGAGAACGTTACATGAAATGAGAAATAAAAATTAATTAATTTGAAGGAAATAAGTATTTGACCCCCGAGTAAAACATTATTTAATACTACGTGGCAAAATTCTTGTTGGCGAGGACAGCAGTCAGACGTTGGTTATTAGGTTTGCACTTCAGGGGTCATTTTGGCGTTCTCCTCTCTGCAGGTCATCTCCAAATCCTTAAGGTTTTTAGGCGTGCGTTTGGAAACGCCAAGCTTGCATTTGCATTTGGTCATTTAGCAGAAGCTTTTACCCCTAGCTAGCTTTTACCCCTAGGTAACTTCAGTGGATTTGGGATTTTAACCCACAACCTTCAGATTGACAGTCCAACACCCTAACTACTGAGCTACCACACCCTCTCCATAGATTTTGTGTGGGACTAAGGTCAGGAGACCTTTCCTTGTCCTTGATCTGCTTCTTATGGAGCCACTCCTTTGGTTTCCCATCCACGACCCAGAAGCAAGGATGTGGTCACCCAGGATTTTGCCATTAATGTCTCGGTACATCTTCTCGTCAATGGGGTGAAGTTGGCCTGTGTCCTAAGAAGAAAACACCTCCACAACATAATACTTCCACCACCATGCTTCACGTGGGGATGGTGTTCTTAGGACCGAGTTGAGTTGAGGCCAATAGCTCTATTTTGGTCTTATCTGAGCGCACAGCACCTTCTCACAGTCTCTCTCTGAGACATTAATATGTTCATTGGCAAACTTGAGGCGGACCTGGACATGAGCCTTCTTGAGCAGAGGAAGCTTGAGTGCACTCCAGGATTTCAAACCATTACGTCTCAGTGTATTACCAATGCTGCCTTGAGATCATTAACTAGCTCCTTCCGTGTAGTTCTTGGATGATTTGTAACCTTTTTTTATGATCAGTGAGACTCCACGTGGTGAGATCTTGCATGGAGCTCCAGGCCGAGGTCGACTGACAGTAATGTTGTTGTTCTATTTCCAAATAATTGCACCAACAGTTGTCACCTTCTCATCCAGCTTCTTACTTCTGGCTTTGTAGCCCATTCCAGCCTCGTGAAGGTCAACAACTTTGTCCCTGACCTCTTTAGACAGCTCTTTAGTCTGTTGGCAGGTGGCCTTTTATACAGGTGACCTCATGCAGGTAATGACTTCACTGAGATTAGGGTGTGGCAGTGGATTGTGGGAGCCAAGGAGATCAAATACATATTTCCCTCAATGAAATGCAAATTATTATTTTATAAAAATAAATATTTTTTGATATTCTATCTTGCACTGTTACAATGAAGCTACCATAAAAAATCATGGCCTGTTTAATTATTAGTCAGAGTACAAACTTTTAAACTCTTATTTCCTCGTTTTTGATGATAAACAATAATAAATTTTTTTTGGCTGATATTTGTGATGCCAATAGACCTAGATTCTGTTTATGCCCATATATGGCGTAGGGGAAACACATGCAGGTGCTAAAACAATGACTACTAGAAACCTAATCCTTACACCCTGCATTGTGACTCCAGGTTCGATTATGGAGAGCATTTCTGGGACGTGAAGGGCAAACTGTTCAGCTGCCAGTGCGGCTCGCCTAAATGTAAGCACTCGGCGGCGGCGAGCGCCCAGCGGTGCGCCGACAGCACCCCGGGGGAACAGCAGTCCAGCGCCTTGCCAGATACCAGCTCATCCGCCATCCCAATGAGCCCCAGCTGAGCATCTCCATCCTCCGTCATCACCAGGCCTTCACCAGCACACGGGCACCAGAGCAGGAGGAACCCGGCAGAACCCACGGCCTTTTCGGGCCAGAGATTTGAATTCTCTGCGGTTGTTGGGTTATGCACATGTACATAGATCTTTTTTAATGGACGACTAATTCTACTTAAGTCCTTATAGATAACGATATGGTTTGGATCTCTCTCTCCCCCCCCCACCACCCCCACCCCGTGGCAGCGATCATGGGCTGTATGAAGCGTGCATTTCTCCGTGTCCAGTAAACACAACTCACAGCCAGTGTCCATGCAGAACTGTAAGCTGTTTACTCCTTTTATTAAAGGTCATTTCAGTTCGTTGTGGATTTGAGTCCGATGTGTCCACCGTACCGTCGGAATGGCCGACGCAAATGGTTTCGATGACCGATGATCAAGTCGTGGAAGTCTTCAGGTGCTGGAGGATGTCGTTTTATGTTCCATCTGCTGGATCTTCAGTCCTGTACAGAATGTGGGCGGGACCACGAGTTACAATCAGCATCTGCATGTTCCACTGCTGTGAAACTCAACTCATCCAATTTTTTTTACCACAAAAGAAACTTTTTTTAAACAAATGATCACTTTTAGGACCAGGCACGGCACGGCGTATGCTGGGTGGTGCTCCATAATTTGGCCCTAACAAGTCCCCAGTCGAGAAGGCGTGTCCAAAACCAATGGGACGTTGAGCGAGCGTTTGTGATTGGACGGTGGGGTCTTTCTAAAGGTGCTGCAAATGAATTTCTGTATGCTTTTATTTTTGTATTACTGAAAAAAACTTGTAAAATCAAGACAAAAGTGTTGCTTTTTGTCATTTTTATGCTTTTTTTTTTTTTTTTTTAAACTGTAGCCTGAATCCTTTTCGGTTCACGAGTCCATGTCAGTGGTAGTTTCTCTCTCTCCTTACAACGTTATTAGTGTAGTCAAGCCTTTTTCGCCAGTTTTCTGCCATGTATATAAAAAAAAAAACACTGCAAAATAGAAAGAAAACGGTTTCTCTTGAGATATTTCTCCAGATGGACACAATGGTGGTTGTATATTTTTCTCCTTTTTCTTCAATAAATTACTTCTAATAAAATAGAACATTGAATTGTTCAGGATTTTATTAGTGCAGTGGTTTTAAGATGGGTGGGGGGGGGTTTCACTGAGACGTGCCGAGTTCAAAGCAGGAAGCCGTTTCATTCAACACACTTTGTATGAATGATAACCATTTCCCTCCAAAATCAGGAAGAAAACACAGATATGAACCTGATTCCCAGAGAGATGGAGTTGATGACGGCGACTTTTTAAATCAAGGCTTCAAACAAACAAGACAGGAAACTGCCCTTCCGCATTCCCCACTCGGATCGAGATGCTGGGTTTCTGTGGCCTGTGCGTTCAGTTTGTCTGCTTTAAGCAGAGCGTCTGCTGCACCTGATGCACTGGACCCTGAAACCTCGTTTGACCGCAGGACTAAATCTGAAATGGAAGAAAATCCGTGCAGCTCGAAATGGATGGAGAGGAAATCAACGGTGGTCTACGGTAAGACTGATGCCTGGACTTTTTTAATTAATTATAAATCTGTGTTTTTTTCTGAGTGTTTATGGCTGTTTGTTAAAAAAACAAATTTCTAAATCATGTTTTTAATCAGATGACGTGGAAATGAAAACTTTAATTTACAAAAGTGTAAATTGTATTTGTATTTGATCACAACTGTTCTAAATATTCCATATCTAAAATTGCCCCATACAGTATGTGTGTGCCTGGCACCCAAACTTGGCCTTCTGGATGAACATGGAACCCCCCCATTACCCTGGTCCCTGGTATAGGTTAAAAAAACTAAAGGGAACATGTAAACAACACAATGTAACACCAATTCAACCAGAGTTTTGATTGTAAATCAATTATTTCACTTGCTGTTGTGCAAATGGAACAGACAACAGGTAGAAATTAGAGGCATTTAGCAAGACCCCCCTATAAAGGAGTGCTTCTGCAGGTGGTGA
>JAOUQT010000018.1:1909875-1927718 GCA_025769995.1 Xyliphius kryptos | reverse complement strand
TGTGTTTCCTCCATGAGGTCCGGTTACCATCCACAGTCAAATATATTTATCTTGGGCAAATTGGAGATTTAGAATGACCCCTTCTGCCAAATTTTGTAATGGATCTAGTGAGGGTCTTGAATTTGACCGTGTTTGTGTGTATATTAAACAAATAATAAACAAAGTTGCAGGTATTAACTTGTGCACATGTGCACGTATGTGGAAAATCATAAGCGTTCATTACTACATTTCTGAAAATATCATGATAGTGGAATAATAATAATAATAATAATAATAATGATAATAATGATAATACTTGTTTCTCTAGACTGGAGAGATGGAAGTGAAGAATCCTCTGTTTGATGACTCGGCTTTACAGAGCGGAAGGAATCACAAGTGACGTGGATTCGTACACACACACACACTTTAAACACTTCATTTCCATGTGTAAGATTATCACCACTACACTACTGTGTAGAACATTTCATATATTAAATGCATGGAAAAATAAACATCCGTTACTGGACAAGGATTTGGTAAAAAATCAGATATGACCTATTATGAATTCTGGATGTAAATAACAACAACGGTTCAAAATGAACTGCAATTTAATGCAACATTAGCATATTTTCAAAACCTTATACTATATTTGTACAGATCTATACTATTTTCTATTAACTCTTTACCTATCTATGTTTTTTTTTTTTTTTAGTTTCACTGTAGTTTGCATCTATTGTGAAACTTTCGACTGAATATACTTTGCAGTCATACACTACATTATTTCACTGATATAACCTACACCACTGATTTGCTCAGATTTTCAGATAACAATTAGAATATTCACGATTTCTGTAGAGTTCTTGTCTCGTATTTATTTAAATGATTTAATTATTTTACCTCCTACCTGCTTTTCTTCTCGTTTCCATCCACATCTCTCATTTTGTCTCATAACACATAAGATTATATTCAGATAGACTGATAAACGTTTGGTGTACAAAGTATTTGCATGTTAGCGGTTACTTCAGTCGTTGCAAATAATTTAAATATTTCTGATAATCCTGCTGTTTTTGATCGATATAGATAACACAAGTACACAAAAGGCAGTATATACTTAACCACGCCCACTAACACTGTGGTCCACACTTCCTTGCAGAATTATTTAAATTCAGCAACATTGGGGAGTTTTCCAGAATTAAGTGTCCATTTAAAATATAAGCATGGGATTTATTTTACTTAGTCACTCCAAATCCTTACATTGGTTATTTCTGAGCCACTGTCTGAGCTCATATCTGCTGATGAATGGGTATTTTTCTTTCATAGTTTTCTGATAGATTGTAGACATTTCTAGAAGCAAAGCAGTCCCAGATTTTCACCCTACTACCAAATTTGTGGCATTTCATAGACACTTTTAGGCTAGAAGGTCAATTCCAGGTACCGCCATGTCGACTACGGCTGAAGTGCACCTAACCCGTAATTGCTAACCCGGGTGCTTTTGAGGCTGCTCTCTGCTTTGGGCATGTGTGCTAATTTCACGTGTGTATACAGTATGTGTGTTTCACTGCACGACTGGGTTAAACGTGGAGAACCAATCGATCATTTTCACTTGTAGACCAAAATGCACTGTGCTTTTTTTTTGTTACAGTTACCAGTAAAACAAGTAATATCCCCAGAAATATGCAAAGCCTGTTGAGATTTATAAAATTGCTCCATGATTCCAAAAATGTCCACCTTTGACTCAACAGTCTACAGAATATTATGCAATCTAGATTTTTTTTTTTGGCAAATGGAAGATTAGTCTTGTGTTTGTTTTCACCAGCAGTGGTTTGTAACTTCCACAGACTTCCAACTCTTCGACAGATCACAATTTTGTCCCATGTCTTACCAAAATTATTGTGGAGATATCGACCAGTATTGAGGAAATAGATGAGATAAATGAATCTTCAACCAAAAGTCAGTGATGTACGTATTGCATATGTACTTTTTAACAAAGTGGCATAATGTGTTGCTAATTGAGACCCTATAGACTGCTTTATATTACCAGCTTCTGTCTAAATGATGTTTAGATTTAACAGAGTGGCAGTAATCATGCCAGGGTGTGGCGTCAGAGGGGGGAAAGGTTCCGTTTTTTTCTGTCGTTTACATGTTGCATAAATAAATAAAGTTTTGTTTGGCTAAAAATCTACACTCTTCTTAACTCTGACATGAAAATTAATGGCATCCATTTCTTTGGCTAATGGCATTCTATTAATAAACACTGCTTTAATGATGTAAGATAGGCAACATCTTCCCATTTACATTGAAAACAACACTTGTCAATTAATAAAAATATATATCTATTTGCAAGATTTCATGAAGATTTTAGGAAAAAAATTGTCTCTGGACAAATTTGAGCAAAATGTTTTAGATGCTACTGAACATGTGGAGCATTCCTGTAGATATCCTGCCTAATGTCTGATAAAGTCACAGAGCCTTTTCATGCACACGGGACACCGACTTTGACACGCAGATCGATATTTGTGCAATAATCTAGCAATAATTATTGAATGACATGGTGAATATGCTGCATCACATTACTACTACTACTAATAATACTAATACTACTACTACTACTACTACTACTAATAATAATAATACTACTACTACTAATACTACTACTACAAGATAAATGATTTGTAAGCAAAGATACTGTGTAAATGTTGTGTAAGATGTTTATTGCAAAGGTTTGCTGCTCCTTACCAGCAGGAAATTTTGACTCAAAGATTGAGCAACTGATTGAGAAACTGACCTACTGTATATGTCTGTGATTTACATCAATTCTCTCACACCTTACTGTGTATCTTTTAAAAGTTTTTATTTGTCCAGGCTAATTGTCAAGTGTAATATCCTCCCATTCTGTGGTTAAGGAAAAGGTCTTTAATTCTGAAATGATACATGAGATTTTAGGTCAAATCACAGAGTGCAATTTTCCATTACTACTCCACAGCAATATGAGCGCGTCCTCCCCCACTGCTAAAATGCAATGGGCCACTTAAGGGCCTCTTAAGGTGCGGCTCAGAATCAGGGCATCATCAGGGGAGCCGTTAAAAGCCATTGTTTGTGTGAATGGTAAGGAAGGCAGCCATAGGCCACCCGATCAAGATATGTGAGAAGAGGGACGGTGATCATCAGCTTGGTGTCAAAGCTATCAAAAGACCATCACATTGGTCATATTAGGAGTCTCGACAGTGATATATCCGAACAAAGCTGTGTGGCCTAAAATTATTTTTTTATCTAAAAAAAAATCATAAATACTACGCACAGTATTATATTTCATTATTTCAGATATACGTACAAGATAAAAAGACTGGGGGGGGGGGGTATTATTGTTAAGTATTGATATTTCTGATATGGAATTCAAAGAGAATCAGAAGTATCTGTTTTATCGAGCACATTTCTGGTTATTTTTTACATTGGTACTGGTATTACAGTAGTCAGCAGCTTTTTAAACTCCATTATCATGAGTGTAATTTCAACACGGGTGAAGTTTAATCTGTCTGCGTCTGTCTGTCTGCGTCTGTCTGTCAGTCTGTCATCGGGTCTTCAGTTGCATCGATACGTGGTCTATTAATAACTAATTGAATGTTTTCACCCGTTTATCAACTTCTCATAGAAACTACCAAACGAACACTACCCAGCCCCAGCCCATGTGTTAACTACAAGCCCATGTGTTAACTACAAGCTGGCTTTCTGTTTTGGTTGTTTTTTTTTTAAGTCTGCTGATGTAATGTTCTGTGACTTTGGTAAAAGAAGAAGAAACCCTGTAATGTTGCACCACTCCACCACATGTTATTGTGAAACCTCTTGTGATGTGTTTGACCAGAAAACACTTTGGACTTTACAAAGAGAGATGAGAGCTATAGAGGTAAAAAAAAAAAAAAAAAAGCCATCTGGGTGCTTTGGAGGTCTAATCTTCAGTCACCCCCTTGTTGGAGTCCTGGGTGCTTCTTGCTCTTGTTGAGAGCTCTCTGAAACTCCACTTTCTCCTCCACTGTCTGCACTTTGCATGACAATTCCCCTACCAAGTCCACGGGCTGAGACAAAGCCTGCAGCAATGGTTTGATGTCTTTTAAATCTTTGACTGGCCTCCTGGGTGCTCATTCCAGAACTTTCCAAGCAGGAGACATGGAAGCATTACTTGTGGCCTTGCTTTGCTAAAGGTTGTTTGAAGGCAGGGGGTCGATGGATTATGGTTTTTTTTAAAAGGTGTTCGTGGCAGTGATTATGGTGGTAGTAGTGGGGACATGGGAAAAAATTCAGAGTAGCCTCACAGTGTATCTATGCGTGACAATGTTTTGGCACCCCTCACGTGCAATATTCCCTTTTTCGATGGAGCTTAATAGTGAAATCTGTAGCTGATGTTTGTTTCGGTGGAGGGGGGGGTGGACAGAGAAGAGGGGAGGAGGATCGAAATCAAAGGCTCGCAGCTTTATTGTTGTCGCTGAAAAGCAACTAATGGCCGCCCATCGCAGATTTGCACCATGAACCGGCGGGGTGCCCCGGGTTTTAGGCATCACCCCACC
The DNA here is from genome assembly GCA_025769995.1 of Xyliphius kryptos. Classification (NCBI taxonomy): domain Eukaryota; kingdom Metazoa; phylum Chordata; class Actinopteri; order Siluriformes; family Aspredinidae; genus Xyliphius; species Xyliphius kryptos. The sequence continues at coordinate 1,923,180 of JAOUQT010000018.1, read as the reverse complement.
CCCCCATACTCCCCCCCGCCCCAATAGAAGAGGATTAAACAAAGGACGATGAGGGGAGATGGCTTTAGCAGAGGTCTTTTATTTATCTAGAAGCAAAAGGTAAATCATAATGTAATTGTGTGCCCCCTGCTGGCAGAAAATCAGATTAAGTTGAACGTGTGAACAGTCATTAACTGATACAATGAGAGCCAATCAGATCAAAGCCTGCCAACCATTAATGTGTGAGCAGTGGAATATTTCACGTCCCCTCTCTTACCCACTCTCTCTCTCTCTCTCTCTCTCTCTCTCTCTCTCTGTGGTGCAGCAACAGAAACTCCACCAGATTAAACCGTCTAATCTAAAATTTACCATAATCCACTTGGAGGAAGTGGAGAGCACACTGTCTCACTGTCAGAACGTGTCTGTCTGATGAGTGATTCATGTCCTCACTGCAGGTTACAGGTGTTTATTAAAGATCAGCTCATCTTCATGAAGAAGAACAAAGAATCATAATTCCAGATGGAGACATGAAGCTGCACTGATTCTCTCCATAAAGAGCCTCCAAAACGGTTCTAACTGGATCCTCCTGAGAAAATTCATCGTCTTTCAGATTCATCAGGGTCTTAAAGACACATTAAGGTGGAGAACATTCAAAATCTTCCCTCCACTGGACCCACGGTGCACCTCATGGACCAAGTATTGGGCCACACCTTTTCATCACTGTTTTTAGGTGGTTCTTTTAAACCCATTGCCCCAGCAAGGTATTTTAAATAACTGCTTCTAACCTGTTGGGAACAGTTTGGGGAAGGCCCCATCCTCCTCCAGCATGACTGAAGTAAGTTGTGTATAAAGGAACTTGACTGACCCACAAACAGAACCCTGCTCAAACATCATGGAACACGTTTGGGACGCACTAGCACTAGTGAGGAAGAATCCCCCCCCCATATCAGTGCCCGACCCCCTGTACCCTTGTAGTGATGATGAGAAAGTAATAATGACAGTGACTTCAACAAGAATCTTTTAATGGGGATGATAATCACAGGTACACACTAATGAGAGCATAACACTGTTCTTTAACATGTTCTTCTCCATGAGTTAACAGTGAATCAAGACTTTTTATTGCACTTGACACATGAGGTTGATGCGTGTTGGTTAGGTGGAGGATGTCTGTGTGGTGGGATTCCAGCCGACCGGGGGCGCGGTCCTGCTGAAAGGGGCTATGTGATCACGGTTGGACCGGTGCGTCCCGTCTTCTCCTGGAGCTGAGAGATTTTTAAAGCGATGTCCACCAACGGAGCCAACATGACCTGATGAGGAGGAGAAGAACATGCTTCAAAAACAAAACTTCTGATGGTTTGGAGGTGCTTTTCAGAAAATCTTGTAGAAAGACCACTTACAGAAGGTCATAAGAGTCTATACCTTGTTGTGGTTACTGGACACTAATGAGCAGTATTTACAGCGGGCCGTTTCTCTGCTGGCCCTTTAAGATTTGGCTTCGTTGAGGACTCGCGATACATTATTGCTTTATTTATTAAAATCTTGTGAAGTTTTTTAAGAGGAGTTATAACCAGAAACTGTTTGGGTTTTCTTTTGTTACCTGAGGGTCCTGATAGATCTTCTGAGGGTCTTTCTCATAGCTGTCGATGTACAGTCTGATGGTTGCACCAGTGCTGCCGGTCCCACTGAGACGGAAGATGATCCGGGACCCATCAGTGAAGATGATGCGCAGCCCCTGAAACACAGACGCACTGATGAGGATTCAGCACAAAGGATGCTGCTGAAACACGAAACGGCTCCTGGAACTAAACAGAAGAACCATCCTTCATTAGTGTTGATGATCTTTCCAAACACTCGCTGGAGCTCTAATCACAACAACGTGATCACAGCTTCATCCGCGCTCCGTCTCCAGATCATCACACATCCATTATCATCTGTGAGTCATGAGAGGAGTCCAAGTCTGTGTGTGTGGGGAATTATGGGTTCTCTGAGGTAAGGAGAGGTCCTGAGGTCAGGGATTGAACTCAAAGCCCTGGCTTTTAATTAACGTTGAGTTTATTCTCTCACGATGCAGTGCTGGTGAGATCTTCTGAGACATTAAACCATGACATCACTGAATGCTCCACCGACTACATGATGAGAACCCACCAGGAGAGGAGGGGCTTCTAAATCCATCAGGGGCAGATGTTACTTAGACAACAAATCTTAAAACTGCACTTAGCTGGACGCTTTATTAGATCCATGTGTCTACACTTCTGTAAACATCAACTCAGCCTTAATAAACATGATCTTTGGGTGGTTTGTGCACAGGGGGCGCCACTGTACATTGAATTACTGCAGCCCAAAACCACACCCCTTTTAGTCATTTTGCACATTCGGTTCATCTGCTTTAACTTCTCAGCTTGTTCTCCACCATCTACATCATGTATGATACTAAAACTTCATAATTTGAGGGGCGTGGCTAAATGAAAGTCTTTAAAGCCGTATTCCTTGTATTTTATATCGTGCTATTGATGCTGCCCAGCCTTTAAACCATAAACAGAATGAATTAAGTTCTGGAGTTTCAGAGCTTCAGTCATGCTGACATTACGGACGTGTCTGTCACTCACCTGTCCCTTCGAGACGCTGCCATCCACTGGATCCGTATACTCAAAGTTATCAGCTTTCTCCACCTGGTAGGTCTTATCCCCCGAAGAGAACTTCTGCCCGACGAAGGTTTTATCAAACATGGTCTTCTCCAGGTGATCAATCATTTTATTGGCTGCATCCGAATCGACTTCCTCATAATCATATCTATATGATAATCAGGTATAAATCCATAGCAATATTCTGATTTAATTCATTTCTGTGTTTATACAACACAATGTGTTGTTGCAGCTCAACCACCAGAGGGCAGCATTAGATCACCACTGAACGAACTAGAAGCTTTAAGAGAGGTTTGTAAATAAACTTCAAAAAGTTGACTTGGAAAGAATATATGTGCCTCTAATAAAAAAAAACCAAAAAAGAAAAGAAGAGGTGTAAAGTTTCTTGGAGTTCAAAAGAAAAGCTAATGAAACATTTTGGATAGATTGCTATTGAAAAAAAACAAAAAAGAAGCGTGGCACAAAATAGCATATACCATATTGCTCCAAATAGCATAAGCAACTTAAGTAGCTATAGGTTCTACGATACTACCAAATTTCAATGTCGTACGTTAAAAGCTGCAGGACGAGAAACGTTTTTGTGCGCGAATAAAAATAGGAGGAACTTGAAGTTCACCTGGTGAAGAAGTTCCTGCCAAACTTCTGCCAGTGCTCCTTCAGAATGTCCTCCACGCTCTGCTTCCGGCTGGCCAGGATGGAGAGCCAGGCGAGCACCGCCCACAGACCGTCTTTCTCGCGGATGTGATCAGAACCTGGCGAGGTGGGCTGTGTGGTAAGTCCAAATCAAAGAGCAGCGAAGAACCGTTTGTATAGAATGGAATCCACTCACCGGTGCCAAAGCTCTCCTCTCCACATAAGGACAGTTTCCCAGCATCCATCAGGTTCCCGAAGAACTTCCATCCCGTGGGAGTTTCATACAGCGGCATCTTCAGCTCCCTGGCGACACTGTGGGATGCACACAGACACGGTTCACAGACGCCGTATGATCCGCGCACAGCATTCTGATGTAATGATGCAGAAACATCAACGATGACTTTACTTGTCTAGGGCACCGCTGGTGGGCATGCTGCGCGCCAGGCCCTTAACGCCAGTCTTTTGGAAGTATGGGATGCAGGTGATGTTGGCTCCGATCACCGCCACAGAGTCCGAAGGGTTCACAAAGAAGCCGTGTTTTCCCAGAATCATGTTACGATCCTGCAACAGAGCAACAGTGTGAGGTCTCATCCACCACCCCAGTAACACCTGCTCAGTGGGGGGTCCTGATCTTCTGAGAACATACCAAAGTGAACAAACAAAGTATTTAAGGGAAACAAGACACGAAGACGTACACCGTCGCCATCAAACGCTGCTCCAAAGTCATATTCCCCTCCCTTCATGGTGTTCACCAGGTCGGCCGCGTAGGTCAGATTGGGGTCAGGGTGGTGACCCCCGAAGTCCTCAGAGGGCACGCAGTTTACGGCAGAGTTGGCGGGCGAGCCCAGCTCCTCACACACGATCTTCTTTATGTAGGGTCCCACCACTATCACGATCAAACACATCAGAGTAACAAGTTCTGTACACCAGATCTAATCCTGATTTTGGCGTGGAGGGGCGGGGTTTAATTGTGTACTCACCTCCGTGCATGGCATCTAAGCGGACATTAATGTGATTAGGTCCAGAGAGCAACTCCTTCAGAGCAGCAAAGTCAAAAATCTCTCTGAGCATCTCAGCGTACAGCGTCACCGAGTCCACGATTTCCACTGCCGAAGAACCAAACGTTAAAAACAAATTCAAACTCAGACCTGCTTTTACTGACCAACACCATCCAGCCAGACATCTAAACAATTCTAACAGTTTAGGGAAGGCCCTTCTCTGTTCCTACCCTATCAAAGCTCTTTGGGATGAATGACGTAAACATCCCATAAAGCAGGAGTATTTAATTTTTATTCAGTAGGGTCCAGTTAGAGGAAACTTCATTAGGCCGAAGTCCAGACCGTTTCAAACGCCTGTTTTTATATCCTTATCCACAATTAGCATGTTCACCTCTCAGCGCTTGGTTCTCTCCGTGTCTGTGTGGGTTCTCCGTTTTCCTCCCGGAGTTCCAAAAACATGGTTTCAAGGTAAACTGGAAGAACTGAATTGCCAGTGGGTCCAGTGACGGATTGGTGGCCTGTACAGTATCTGTATCTGCCCACCACCCAAACTTTCTTCCCTGGATGGGCAAAGGAACACACCCCCCTCCAACCATATTTGAGGAACAAGCGGAAGATGATGGATTGGAAAATGAAACAGTTGATTAATCTGGGTCTGGACCGCGGTCCTTCGCCTATTAGTGACCTCCGCCATAGATCCACTACAAAATCTTGTAGAAAGCCCTAGAGGAATGAAAGCCTCATTTCTGAACAGTGATGAGTTTACTATAAACCATCAATCTGAACGTTGTGGGTTCAGATCCCAGGTTTACTGAAATTACCATTGTGGGTTCTCAACAAAAAAGCCCTTTCCAGTCCCGATCTGGGTTTAGTTTCCATGTCCCCCCCGTGTCTGTGTGGGTTTCCTCTGGGTTCTCCGGTTTCCTACCACGGTCCAAAAACATGGATTCCAGGTAAACTGAATGCTCTAAATTGCCCTGAATAGTGTGTGTTTGTGTGAGTCAGTGTGTACCCAGTGATGGATTGGCGCCCTGTCCTGGGTGTATCTGTCCAGCGCCCGAGATGTTCTCCCCTGGATGGGCATGGAGAACCCCACCGCGACCCTCAAAGAGGAATAAGCAGAAGATAGAGGATGGATGGATGATTTAACTGAGTTTATATGTTCACTGCACACGAGTCGACCTCGCTCATCATAAAACCAGAGCGACACCAGAGTCTGACTACAAAACTGCAGAACAAAGTTTTTGTGACGGTACCTGTAAACGGCTTAAAGGTTTCCACCTCGAACGTCTGCGTGCCGACCGTCGTCAGGTCCACCCTCAGCTCGGGGCAGATGTGATACTCCTGCAGGCTTTTGCTAATCTCAAAGATTTTGTTAGTAATGCCCTCGGGTGCAGGTCCTGAAAAAAATAACAGACCGTGAATGAGCTCCCTGTACTGTAACCTCTCAGTCTGGTTTGAGTGTTAAATGCTCAGGAGATATGGTTAATATCTCTGACTAGCAGAATAGCCGTGCTGCGCTACAGTGGAGAACCTGATAAGAACGAGAAAGTTGAAAGGCAGTTGTGTTTGGAGTTCATATATTTTAATTGAAGGTATTATTATAGAGTGAGGGTTTGGGGCGATTAAACATCTTAAATGTATATGTGGAATGTATATAGTGTGAGTTAGGACTGCGGCGTCCACACGCTCACTTTCTTACAGGAAATTATCAGTAGGTTTTCCAAGGACATGACGGGGAATCCCAACACCAAACGTTTCAGCTTTGTAGGTACTTGGGAAGAGGCAGAATGAGTGAGTGAGTGCTTTCACAGTTATAAGTATGGATACCTCCATTGGAGATGTTGTACTTGATGCCAAAGTCTCCATTGGGACCGCCGGGATTATGACTGGCAGTCAGAATAATTCCACCGATGGCTTTTAACTTGCGGATAACACAGGACACCGCAGGCGTCGACATGATTCCATTCTGACCAATCACCAGTCGCCCAATCTGTAGAATGAAGAGATCAATAACTGATCAGATTTTATTATTACTGTCCTGGCACCATCAGACCCAGTTCAACCTGAAAAAGATATCATGACCGAGTCAGACCCTTTTCAAAAAATTACCATATCATGGAAAAGTTAATTCATTTCCATAATTCCACTCTAAAAGTTAAACTTTTAGTGCTAACAATTTAAACAATTTCTTTATTTATTTTTACACAATTTGTGCTTCCAGCTTCCAACACATTAAAATAAAAAAGTGAATTCTGTAAAGAAATCAGACCAAATTTTGCAGCATTTTTTTAAACTAATCATCTACTAAATCTCCACTCAGTCATGATTTGGGGGGCAGTGACCGGTGCAGTTGTTGCTAAACTCTGCTTTCTGAAATCCAAGCTCAGCGTAACCATCCAGCAGAATGTTTTAGGGGACTGCCTGATGAGGATCTGTATGAAGATGCATATTTCATCTTCCAACAGGACCTGACCCCTGCCCATACCGCCAGAAGCACCAGAACCTGGTTTGATGCCCGTGCCATCACAGTGCTTGACTGGCTGGGTATTCCCCGGACCTAAACCCAGTTGAGACTCTATGGGGTCCTGTTTCAACCCTGTGTTTTGACCCCAACCAAGTTGGGATACTTGTAAGTCGCTTTGGATAAAAGCGTCTGCTAAATAACTAAAATGTAAATGTAAAATGTAAATGGGGTGTTCACAAATCTACATCTCCATACAGATTTTGGGCCCTGAATCTATAAAAGTTAAAATCTTTTAATCAAATTGTGGAAATTAGACAACTTTTCCATGACATTCAATGATGAGAGTCTGGTAAAAAAATGTCTGTAGTCTGTGAAAATATTTGAGTAGAAGTTAGAGGCCTAAACGAGTTTTCTCGCACTAAAGCGCCAGTTATAGGCCAATCAATGATTTTTGTTATCACAAAAGATGCACACAAGCTGCACATTCCCTCCAAAGTTTGGTGTCTGTATGAATTTCTGTCCTGGCTGCTCAATGCGTGTTACCCAAAATCAAAATAATAATAATAAGAAGAAGAAGAATCTCAGCTTTTCACTGCACAGCATTACACAATATCTGACCATAAGTATATAAACAGATTAAGTTTATATACCACACCAGCCGTGAATAACACAATGTGATAGTTAGTATCTATGACGTCATGTTTAAAGGGTTGAAGGTGAATAAAATCGTTTGATCTAATCCCTGTAACGAGTTTAAACGCATCGTCTCGGTGAACGTTGGAACGTGACTGCGGTCACGCCTCCTGTGCGCATGCGCACTACACGAGTAGGAAGCTCGCGCGTGCCCGGAGCAGCTCGATACAAAACAGTTTCACAGAAACACTGCAACAATCCGATACAAATGTGTGACGTCACAACGCTACACTGTAACTGTTCGCTCTGAAGCTGAGGAGCACAGAGCAGCAGTGAGAGGAACATGAGAACCTGCTCAGAGCAGTGCAGCGCCGCCTGCTGGTCAGGTCATCGGGGGCCACTGCTAAAGCCCCCAATGCCTCCCGAAAACCCAGCGGAGGAGGAGCAGGAGGAGGAGGGGGGAGCGTGATTGGGCAGTATGAAGGTCACACACACACACACACAAACACACGCACACACACACACGCTGTTCAATGTCTCACATCCACCGGACATACTGACCCCGTTGGCGGCGGCGATCTGCACGATCAGCTGGATGGCATCTTTCATAAAGAAGCGTCCGTCGCCCCCCACCACCAGAGCGCCCCCCTGCGTCTGAGAGGGCTGTACCGCTGAGATAATGCTCTGGATGAAGTTCTCGGCGTAGTGCTGGTTCTGCTGGAACACGGTCACTCTCTTCCTCAGGCCGCTGGTCCCGGGCTTCTGGTCGCTGTACGCTTTGGTCTTCACCACACTGATCTTCACCATCTCGCCCCGAAAGTTTGTCCTGCGGGAGAACCTGCTGCCACTCTGGATGAAGCCAGTGTAACCTCCACCCCGCCTCCGGCCCCGCGCTTGGATCCTGCTGTCACCCTCTGGTCACGCCCCTTCTGTCAGATTTAAAGCTGTAGTAGTCTGCAAAAAACCTGCTCTCAGTTCCCCGTGAAGTTTGCATGTTCTTCGTTTGTTAGGTTTATTTTCAATGGATTATGTTATCACGCTCTGGTTCCTCATTTAAGGCATTCTTCTGAAAATCCTTCTGCAAGATTTTGGAGTGTATCTGTGATTGGGTAGGTAGATGGGTAGGTGGGTGGGTATGTAGATGGTTATGTGTTTAGGTAGGTAGATGGTTATGTAGGTAGATGGGTGGATATGTAGGTAGGTGGGTAGGTAGATAGGTAGATAGTCGGTAGGTAAATGGGTAAGTGGGTAGGCAGGTAGATGGTTTGTAGATGGGTAGGTAGATAGTCGGTAGGTAGGTAGGTAGGTAGATGGGTAAGTGGGTAGATGGTTAGGTGGGTAGGTAGGTAGATGGGTAGGTAGGTGGGTAGGTAGGTAGATCGATAGGTAGGTAGGTAGGTGGTAACATTTGACCTCTGTCAAGAAAGCTTAGTTAGTTTGTATGTTGCAACACGGAACTTATGCAAAGGACAGAGTTTATAATGATGCAATATTTACACATGTAAGTGACAGTACAGTTTACTGATCCAACCAAAAGGGTTCAGCGCCAGATATGTTTGTTGAACCTTCTCACGTGAAACAAATGTTTAAATACATCAGCATTTCCACTCACTGCCCAATTTATTACACAAACCTCCTTATTCCTGCACATATCCATTTTTTAAATCATGCACCATGTAGTTCTACAGTTTCATTCTGTAGTACATAAAAACATAAAGATAATTCTGATTTAAATCAATTATGTTAAGAGTCTTAATGCCAAACGGTTAACGATGTTGGGATGAAGAGGTTCATTACTATTCAGATACCAGGTGACATTTAGGGTTCTGGTCTATAATTACAGTAGAGAAAGTCAAAGGGCAAAAGAACTGCACAGGGGCTATTAATAGAAGCTGGTGGTATTAACTATGGCTGGGATCTAGAAGGCTGCAGGACCAAATCTGGATTGTGTTTTGCGTCGTTAGGTGTGGATTGTCAGCTGATGGCAGCTATGTGCATAAAAAAATGTTAACACATCAATAAACTAAATTCCTGAGTATGGCACATTTGGCATGTTCTCCCACTGACTAAGAGCATCCATTTACTTGTACCGTCTAAAGTTGTGGACAAGCTCCCAGATGTTAATGTGTTTGTAAATGGTTTTTTTTTTTGCGTGTCCCAGATTATTCTGGCCCATTTTGGGGCGCATAGGGACCTGATTAGGACCATGTGTCAGCCCCGTGTCACTGCTATTCCTTTGCCAAATGTGGGCCAAATGCATGTTTTTGTATGTGGACCGCCTTTAGATTACATGCAGTTACTTGCAGTGCCGTCAGTGGGCCCACAGTGCCACAGCAGTGCCACAGCTCAGACAGATGTAGCCTATACAGTATCTGTATGATATCTGGGTTGCATTGAATAGGTTCCTTTAATCAGACCATGTAAATCAGGTGTGCCCGATATGTCCATCGCAATCAACCAGTCGATCGCTAAGGGCACGTTGGGGGGTCGTGGTGGAAAACTGGGGGATGGATGAGTGTCTTGGTAACTGTGCTCATCAGCGCTCTCTGAAGGAGAGGATTCAGATCTGCTGCTACATACAGATGTAGATCTGCTTTGGAAGACCAAATTTTTAGTCCTGCACACTAACAATTAAAAGAAGTCCCATCCTCGGTGACCTAAATTTAATTTCTTTGTAATTCTACATTCTGTTATTTTTGTAAGAGGACGTGGTAGCTCAGTGGTTAGGGTGTTGGTCTCTCAATCTGAAGATTGTGGGTTTAAATCCCAGGCTAGTAAGGCTATCCCTGGCGTGATCAAGGCCCTTAACCCTAATGGCTTCAGGGGTGCTGTATCATCCCTGTGTTCTAACCCCAGCCATCATGGGATACTTGTTAATTACCAGACAGCTTTCCTCACAAACACACTGTAAATACCTGTTAAAGATTTTTCTAGAATTCAGTAGGAAGACTATAACCCCGAAATGGCTCCATACTGAAGCCACAGCGCTGAATCAGTGGTGTGGGGTTGTGAATAAAACTTATAATGTGCAAAAATGGACTTTTGTTTTAAAACTACAGTTAAAAAGGGCCTTTGCATGTTATATAGACTGAACTGTGATTTTGTGTTGTTACGCCCATGACAGTGTTATAAATGTTTTTGATTTCTGTAATTGTTTATGTTGAAACTTAAAATAAAAAAATGTAAAGTGTGTACACAGTTGATGTTAATTAATGAATGAGAAAAGTTATTATTTTTGTCTTAAAAAAAAGAAATTCATTTGTCGCCCTCTAGCGTTTATACGTTAAAAACACAAAATGACCAGCGCTGCCAAGTTGGGCCCCAGAACAGCTCTCTAACTCTTAATTATTTAGCTTGAATAATATCTTTTTCTTTTAGTTGTGAAGGATGTTTAGATGCTACAGATGCTTTTGGGGTCTATATAGTCCCCCCCAACCTCTTTGGGGGTGGGACTGTTCTCAGGGTGATGGAGCCAAAATCTATTCATCTTTCACAGCTGAATGGGATCTAACCAAAACTGTCTTGAGTTCTAACTTTATATTCAAGTCCAGCACCTGCTCAAAACCAAATGTGTCTGCACACGGTGGAGGCGCTGCATTTAAAACACATCCTGAGAAGCAAATGTGGAAAATTACAGACCGATGACCCACATAGCATACAGATGTGGGCCACTTCTGGCTGAAATACAGCCCTGCTGGTCCACAATATGGCTCTCATTAGAAAACATTTGCAAAATAGCCGTGCTGGGCTACCGTGGAGAACCTGATAACAACGTGAAAAGGCTGTTGTTTTTGAATGAGTGATGGTGTTTGGAGTTTATATATTTAAATGAAGGTATTATTATAGAGTGAGTTTCCATGTTGTCCGCATGGGTTTCCTCTGGGTACTGGTTTCTTCCCAAAGTCTAAAGAGAAGTCTAAAGTTTTAAGATAAATTAAATGTTTTAAATTGCCCCGAGCAGGTGTTAGTAGGGTGGTGGATGAATCTCAGTACTGGAGAGACACTGACATGGTGGTGCAGGTGTGTTAGTGGATCCACCTTGTGGATGTAGAATCAGAGACAGTAGCTCATTTGTTCTTAGTCAACCCAAAATCATCTGTAGGGGTCCTGATAATCAAAGAACAGAGTAAAAAGAGACCAATGGAGTATGTAGAGGAACCGGACAGTGAGATGTAATACAAGAGTGTGAACCTTATAAATCGGTTGTGAGTGTTTGGTAAATGGGAATGAGCCACATTTGCAGTATAAATGTGTGATGATATGTCTGTCTTTAAACAGTGGGATATCAAAACTGATACATTAAAAATCGTTTTATTTCTATATAAACAAATATTATCTGAGGTTTTACGGATTTTAGTTCTCCCAGGACACCTGTAGAATCTAAACACAAGTGTGAAAGAAAGCTTTCTAAACGTGATGATGTGTAAATGTGACCAGAAGATGGCACTGTTGTTGTAATTTAGCCTAAATAACCAGAACTCGGACTTTACCGGACCCCTGGTGTCTGAGTACATTAGAGGGAAAGCATTATAAGTCAAAGGTTTTGAAAAAAAAAATGTAATTAAAATAGTTTCACAAGCTGAAAACGGCCATAAATATCTAATGTATCTCAGGTATAACATTCCATAAATGTCTGTCTAAATTATAGAGTATTTTTCTATTAATGGGTGTTGTTAAAAAGTCCGGCAGAAATTGTACAGCAAATAAACTGTAAATCAGGAAGAAGTAATCAAAAACTCAGAACAACAGCCTCATTCGGACCCATCGGAGAGCCATTGTGGAAAATAAATAGTCCTGAGGTAGCGCACTGGGTTGGTTATGTTCAGAATGCTTTAACACATCTTATAGAGAGACCTAAAGACGCGTGGTGGGAATGACACATCCTTAACAAAGGCAATTTCCCCACTGTATTTATGTTGAGCTGTGAAATGTGTAAAGTATCAAACCATAACACTTGGGTGGTTTGTCCACCCCGAATCAAAATGAAGAAAAGAGCCCGGGGCGTGTGTCCACTTGAAAAGGCCCTGATGTAATGTCTCAAAGAGATGGGTCACTCCGCTGAGCTAATACACTGCGCTGTCAGGAGGGCAGAGCGCTTTTAATTTACTGACTCACACACGCGCGCACACACACACACACACACACACACCATAAAAACACAGAGCCTGACCCTGCTAACTCTCCAATCCCGTCTCCCAATTATGAGGCCTCGGGCCAAAGCAATGTGGCCGACTGGAAACAAGGTGCCAGGCCTCTGTGTATTAATCTCCAAGCCTCCGTTCTTCACTCTGCTGCACCTGCCTCTTCCTGCTCTCTCCTTTGAAGAGTTGGGCTATTATTTTTCTGCGGTAAAGCAAACTAGTTGAGGCTAAAGTCAAGAACAGCACAAACAATGGGAAGCAGATCAATACCAAAGCCTGACACATTTCGACAAAATGTTCAGTTATTTACTTTAAACTATGTTCTCTGAAGTTAAAAGGCATGTTTTTGAAAATTTCAATCATGTTACCGTGTTTAACACTCGCTCTCGCTCACAGCATTATGTTCTGGGTTCGATTCTAAGGCAGGTAGATAACATCTGTTCTGTGTATGTTTGCATGTTCTTCCCATGTCTTCGTGGATTTAAAATCTTGTATGCTGATAGTGGATTGTGGTAGAAAAGATGATGAATTCTTTATAGGTGTGAATGTTAAGGTTATACACTGCTCAATAACATAGCGGGAACAGTAAAATACCACATCCTACACCTGAATGAATAAACTATTTCAGTGGAAATTCCTCAAGACAAGTTCAATAGTGTGTGTGTGTGTACTCCACGTGCCTGTATGACCTTCCTACAACGCCTGGATATGCTCCTGATGAGGAGGCGGATGTTGTCTCCATGTCTCCTGGTGTACTGGCCCGTCTCCTGGTATCTGCTCCATGCTCTGGACACTGTGCTGACCGACACAGC
>JAOUQT010000018.1:1658688-1677768 GCA_025769995.1 Xyliphius kryptos | reverse complement strand
CATATTATATCTGTGTGTGTGTGTGTGTGTGTGTGTGTGTGTGTGTGTGTGTGTGTGTGTGTAGTGGATGGAGACTGGGATGCTTGGTCTCGTTGGTCACCGTGTAATTCAGAATGTGAGCGTTGGCGCAGTAGAGAGTGTGTAAACCCCGAACCCAAACATGGAGGTAGACTGTGTGATGGAGCTGCACTGGACACCGAGAACTGTACAGGAGATCTGTGTGCTCATGGTGAGTCATCATCATAATCTTCATCATAGTCATCAACCGTCTTGAAACTAAAAAAATCTGAGGTTGTGAATAATGCAGATGTGTTTATGTCTGTCCTTTGAATGCCGCCTCTTCCCCTCACTTCCTCCACTGCTGCCACTCTTGGATTTTTTTCACTCAGATGCAGGTTCTGTGTTCGAATCTTTAATCACTCAGTTCGCTTCTTCTCGTTTTTCTTTACAGATGAAAAACTGCTGCACAATCTGAAGTTACCTGAAGGTGAGGACCTCATTCACCATATTCCCATCTGTTCTTTCATCTGCCTGCCTGTCTCTCTGTATTTATGCCTCTCTCTATCTGTTGGTCTACCCATCTCGTCCTATAGAAGCAGGAGCAGAAGCCGGATCAGGATCAGAAGTCAGCAGTGATGTGGCTCTGTACTCGAGTCTGGCGGTCAGTTCGGTTGCCGTGGTGACACTGGTCATCGTGGTGATGCTTTATCGGAGAAGCCACAGTGACTATGGCGTTGATGCCATTGATGCTTCCACATTTTCAGGAGGGTTTCAGTCTTTTAGCTTTAAAAGAAACACACAGGGTGAGAAGTGCTGGTTATTTGTTTGTCACATTTCTAAAATCTCGTATCTATTAAATAATTGATTGATTTTGAGTTTGGTTCTCTCTGTTCTTCCTCAGGTAATCCATTGCTCATGAATCCTGATCGATCCGTATCTTACTCGAGCCCCATGTGCTTCCCCGACTCTGTGGATAAGGAACTCATATTTCAGCCTCTGCCTAACGTCAAGGTTAAAGTTAAAAGCTCCTTCATGATGTCTCTGGGTGTGCCTGAGGGTACCGTGCCCCATCCGAAAGCCCCATCACTTGCTTTTCCTTGCGGAGCAATGACCGAGGGACGACCACAGAGGACAGAGGTTCTGACTGCTCCACCTACCGGTGTGCCATTCCGCAGGACCAGCGGGCGCTTCGGGCACAACGGGGGGCGACTGGTGTTGCCACACACTGGTACGACTTGCTTTTGGGTTCCCGTGTTTGTGCATATTTAGTGTGTGAGTGAAAGTTGTAAAGACGTTATGGTTTGTCAGAAGTCTTTATGCCATGAGGTGAATAATGCAACCAGCGAGAAAACTCTGGACTGGGGACAGGCAGGGGCTGAGAGGTGGTTGATATGTAAGAGGCAGACTGTGAACTCCTCTCTGCCCCAGCTGTTCACAGGTGTCAGCTCTGGGGTGGGGTGGATGGGGTGGAATCTTAGCGGGGAAAAAAAGTGCATATTCAGCAGCTTCTATGGAAATCTGTCTCTGTGATGATGAAAGTGGATGAAACTAAAAGTGCTTCTGGATGGTGGTAAAACGAGGAGTGGTGGGATATGCAGGGAGCCCCCAGAAAGCTCATTTGTGCTGTAATGTCACAATTCAATCCAGTAGATTTTTTTTTCTTTACTCCCTTGATCTCAGCATCATCAGAAAAGTGTCACTTCTGTTCTTGTTGGAAGCTGAAATTAGTCTTGACATCTAGACAGTACGTGTGTATGAATGTGTAAGTGTGTGTGTATGAGAGAGAGAGAGAGAGAGAGAGAGATAGAGAGAGAGGTGGTGGGGGTTTGAGAGACAGACAGGAAGCTGTGCCTCTTCTCAGGGGAAATCTGTTATTGATTGTTCCTGGACCGACTGTGATGCAGTTAAAAGCTCTTCAGGATATAATGAATACCTCCAAAAAAACTTGTACTCTGATGTAGTGGGCTTGAAAATGAGGGCCACTAGGGGGCCTGAACATTATTATTATTATTATTATTATTATTATTATTATTTCATTCACTCATTCATCAGCCGTTTATTCCTCTACGGTGGGTTCCCCATCCAGGGGAGTACGTCTCGGGCGATGTGCAAATACACCCTGGACAGGGCGCCAACCTATCGCTGGGCAAACACCCATACACACACACACACTATACGGGGCAGTTTAGAGCAGCCAATTTACCTTGAATCCATGGACTGTGTGAAGAAACCGGAGCACCTGGAGGAAACCCACATGGACACGGGGAGAACATGGAACCCATGATTGGGATTCTCAGATTGGGATTCGAACTGGGAATCCTCAGTACTAAGAGGCGAACGTGCTAAGCCACTGCACGCCCATTATTATTTATTTATTTGTTTTACTTTATTATTATTTTTTTGTTAGTTTATTTTTGTATTATTTTATTATTATTATTATTATTGTTATTGTTATTATTATCATTTTTTGTTATTGTTATTATTATTATTATTATATTTGTGTTTTATGAAGACTCTAATAAATGGAATATAACTTCACAATTATTTTGTTTATAATAACTATATTAAATAAGGGACAGAAATCATGCACTTAGTTCACACTGCCAAGATTAAGTGAGCAAGTCTTAAAGTGTAACAAATGATGTTTTTAACTTGAATAGATAAATAATCTAGTGTGAAGAAACATTTTCTTTCTTAAAAAAATATATCGAAAAATAAAACAAAAGAATAAGAAATTATTTTTGACTAACGCACATCTTTGTGGCTCTCAGGTGCAAGTTTACTCGTATCGCAAGGAGCAATTGCAGAAGACATGATCTTGGAAATGTATATGAGCATCTGTCAAGAAAACACCTGGTATGAAATGCACTCTCACAGACACAAACTCACTCTGAAACTCTGAATGGGAATGAATTGGTATGTCAACAATGAGCTAAGTTTGTGGTTTTAATAACTCCAGTCTATATAAATCAGGTCAACTGGGGAAATTACGCCTGGGAGTACGACTTATCCTCTCATTTCTCACTTGCATCTTGCTAGTATTTCCTTTTTAATGTATTTTTATCTGGTTCTCTGTTTAGTGTCATTTATATAGATGCTAATCAAAAAATAGAATGTCATAAAAAAATCTAATTATTTTACTAATTCTGTTCAAAAAGTGAAACTTGTATATTATATTCATTTGTTACACACAGACTGATATATTTCAAATGTTTCTTTCTTTTAATTTTGATGATTCAGTATCTCAGAAAATTAGATTATTATGAAAAGGTTCAATGTTGAAGACATTTCTATATTCAGCTAATTAACTCAAAACACCTAAAAGGCAAAGGCCTTTAAATCATTTCTCAGTCTATTTCTGTAGGCTACACAATCATAGGGAAGACTGCTGACTTGACCGTTGTCCGAAAGACGACCATCTTGCACAAGGAGGGCAAGACATAAAAGGCCATTGCTAAAGAGACTGGCTGTTCACAGAGCTCTGTGTCGAAGCACATTAATAGAGAGGCAAAGGGAAAGAAATGATGTGTTCGAAAAAAGTGTACACACAATATGGACACTGCCCCCTGGAGAGGATTGTGAAACAAAACCAATTTAAAAATGAACAGGAGATTCACAAAGAGTGGACTGCAGCTGGAGTCACTGGCGCTACCACACACAGCCGTCTGCAAGACGTCTTAAACAAGAGACAGCGTCAGAGGCGTCTCGCCTGGGCTGAAGATAAAAAGGGATAGACTGGTCCAAAGTTACAATTTTTGATGAAAGAAAATTATTTTTTTTAAATTATTAGTATTTCTTTTGGAAACCAATGTCCCAGAGACTGGAGGAAGAGATCAAAGGAACAGAATCCACATTGCTTGAGGACCAGTATAAAGTTTCTTCAGTCAGTGATGGTTTGGGGTGCCATGTCATCTGCTGGTGTTGGTCCACTGTGTTTTCTGAGGTCAGAGGTCAATGCAGCCATCAATCAGGAAGTTTTAGAGTTCTTCACGCTTCCATGCTGACCAGCTTTATGGAGATTTCATTTTCCAACAGGACTTGGCACCTACCCAAAGTGCCAAACTTCCAGAACGTGGTTTAAGAACCCTGGTAAGGACCCTGGTATCCCTGTCCTTAATTTGCCAGCAAACGCACCTGACCTAAAGCCCATAGAAAATCTATGAGGTATTACGAAAAGGTAGATGCGATACGCCAGAGCCAACAATTCAGAAGAGCTGAAGGTCACTATCAGAGCAACCTGTGCTCTCCTAACGCCTAAGCAGCGCCACACACTGATCGACTCCATGCCATGCCGCATTGCTGCAGTAATCCAGGCCAAAGGAGCTCCTACTAAATATTGAGTTCTGTACATGCTCATACTTCTCACTTGGCCACCATTTTTAAAAATCCTTTTTTTAATATTGGTCTTCAGTAATATTCAAAATTTTTGAGATACTGAATTTGGGATTTTCATTAGTTGTCAGTTATAATCATTTATTCATTCATTCATTATCTTCCGCTTATTCCTTAATAAAGGGTCGCGGTGGGGTTCCCCATGCCCATCCAAGAGAAAACATCTTGGGCGCTGGGCAGATACACCCAGGACAGGACGCCAATCCATCACTGAGTTATAATCATAAAAATGAAAAGAAACAAATATTTAAAATATAGCAGTCTGTGTGTAATGAATAAAATATGTTCACTTATAATATGGTTCACTTTTTGAATGGAATTATATTCTAATTTTATCACCAGCATCTGTATATTCTATTTCCATTATAATATTCTTTAAAGTATATTAGTATTCAACATGTTCAAACATTTTGCAAACCATTTCCTTAACGATCATGTGACATCACTACAGTAGTTGGTACTAAACAGTCCTAAACAGATCTGATCATTTGACCACCACATAGATGAACGACATGTTCATTTCCAGCCAGGTTTTTCATCAGTGCCTGACATCACAAAGGCTTTTTGAATAGCATAGGAACTATGGCACAAGAGTGGAGATGTAATGTAAACAGGTAAAAAAAAAAAAGGTACAAATAAAAGTCTGTCCCTGTCTCCCAATGTGCATTATACCGTGTATGTCCTACAGGTACCCTGAAGGATACATCGTGTAAACCTAATGTCGTCTGTAACTTTTTTTTTTTTTTTTTTACGAACACAAAGTTTCCTTATATTTATTTGTCATATTTTTTAAATTAGTTTCTGACTGCACCCATTATTCTGATGTCAGCATTTACAGTGTTGCCCTGGGCTTTTGTTCTGAACGGGCACACTGCCTGAATGAGACTGCTGCTGCATGAGTAAGACCTAATGTAAGGTGCAGGCGTGTTGGCTGAGTCTGCATGCCTCTATAGGGAGGGTGATTTCCGAAAACAGCTTCTCCAGTTTGGAGAAGCTTGTGGTATTGTTTATATCCTACATTATTTCTTTGACTGGTACTGGCACACCTACATATACAAGTATTCATGACATCTCATTTTAAGCCCCATCTCCCCCATAAAACAACTATTCCTTCTCTGGAAGGCTTTCTATAATATTTTGGGGGGCGTATTCATTTGTAAGGTCAGCCACTGATGTTCTACATGAAGGCCTGGTGTTTCATGGTATTCAGGTCTGGAGGCATTAAGTGACCAACATGACTGTCTGTGTATAGAATCTTAGAGAATTACGCACACACACATGTTTTCCTTTAGATATTATATAATCAGTAATTATCACAGGCCCCAACACGCAGTAATTAAACCAGACAGTCACAGAGATAAGTGTGTGTGTGTGATTGTGTGGTGCGTGTGAGTAAGTGTACCGTTATACCGCTGTCCCTGCTCATACATGTTGCAAAAAACTGACATCATCTTACAACACTGCAAAGGTGGAAACGATGACATCATGAAGGATAAAGTCTCAGCTCTCTGTCGGACACAAATGGAAATGTGGTAAAAAAAAAGGTGAGACACAGAGGAGTCATCAAGCTTCTCTTACAAAACCCTCCGTTAAATCCTCCGTTAATCCTAACCTTCAACTCCCAAATGAATGATCTTCATTTTTAATCTCATTTACTCCGAACCCTCCACCTTTAATTAATCACAACTTTTAGACCTTATTCCAGATGAAGCCTGGCACTTCATCATTGGGACCCTCAAATTTTAATATAAAACCCTCATTTATTCATATTTCTAATCTCTTATTCATTGTTAATCGGATCAGGATCACAGAGGGGTATTGAAATCTATGGGGTGACAACATGGACAGGTTTTCAGCACGTGGGTTTTTGGATCGTGGCAGACACCCACTTTAATGGGGAGAGAATATGGGTGCCATCCTATCTGGGATTTTCCACAGGATCTTATCATGAGTTAAGGGGGTTAACAACTTCATTAGTTTTCATTTTTTGATCTGTTACCATAAAACATGAGCTTAAATATCTAAATTGATCTCTCATTAAATTAGATTGTAATGACATCTAACTTTTAATATTAAGAATACAATATTTGTTTACATTTAATATTAAGATTTGTCTTTAGAATTAATGGTCCATTTGTTTGTATTCATTCAAAATGAACTATGTAACTGAACAACCACAGTTAACTTGTTCTCCATGACATCAACGCAAATGAAATGATTTAATCTTTAAGATTCAATATATTTACTGCAGAATGTCCGAACAGCTGTAATAATATTAAATCTTATTGAGAATTAAGTAAGTAGGAGGCAGAAGACTTACATATCTGACTTCATTCTGTGCTCTCACTGTGGTTGGGAGAAACTTCTGAGATATTAAGAGCTCCTCTCTTTTCAGACTTTCATATCCTGTGGATTATACTCTCTGTTATTGGAAGTTGACTGCTGCATTACATATAAAAAGTAAGAAACTGAGGTGTTTGATGAAAAAGTAACAGCCATTCAAGCGGTCGTTATAAAAATGGCACATTTATTGCTACAGAATGGTCATGTACATGACTTCATTGATTAACTACAAGATGAAAACCGACAGGCAGATGGCTGAGGATGAGCTGGCTCAAAGATAAAACTCCAGCACACAATTCGTTTACACACTGGTACTAGTCTGATAAAAGAAGAGAACAATAACAATGACAATAATAATTAATATTATTATAATATATCAACAAAATCCAAATCAAGACCAAAAGAATCAACAAGAACCAAACTCCAGTAAAAAGAATATAAACAAGGACACATACACCAAAAATTACATAAAAACAATAAAAGGCTTGAGGCACACAGCCAGACATTTGGACAAAAAGGTTTTGTACGTTTAACAGTTTTTTGTTTTTTTTGAATAACTGCTCAGGTTGTTTTATTTCTCGAAACATCCCCTCGTTCCCTGGCATTTCACACTGCGTCGCTTTGTATCGGTTCCACACCAAAGCCACAGTCTGCAGTAACATACACTGGGTCTTTTGCACCATTGCAAAAAAAAAAATTGGAATATTTGCAGTTTGTTGGTTTTTATTTAATTTATCTCATTTCATTAATAAAATGATTTTCCCTGCATTACAAAAACCAAAATAATTGGCTGGCTCCAAATCTCTGACAACAGGGTGTGCTAGTCCATTCCATAGCAAAAAAAAAAAAAGCTCTAAATAAAAGAAGCTTCATAACAAAAAGGCAGGCACTGGAACATGGGAATTCTCTGCTCACTGTATTTTCTTCACTTCATTGCATCACAAGTAACAAGAATGAAAAGAAGGCCACAGTTCAGATTTTTACCATTACATAGGACTATAATACTCTGATCGTGAACAGGTTTTTAAAAAGTACCAAACGAGGATGAACAAAAAGAAAAGAAAGATACTAACAATTACGGGGTTACAGTGAGTCATGGTTTATTTCTTTTCTGTGTGATTTGTACAAGCGTTTCTAATCCCGTCTCTTTGTGCTTGTTCGATTCCACAGCCAGGAGGGACGTGATCGATTTCAATTATGGACGTGTTTAAAAATTCACTTATGACAAAATGAGTTCAAAATGAAAATAAAACATCATGGAAGACTATGAACTTGCATATGAGATGCGTCTCCTTTCACTGGAACTTAAAACAAAGGTCACATGGAACTGATCACATTTTCATTATATTATTGATACATAAAAGTTGCACGGTTTGATTTTTCCTGAATGAAGTATTGTGAGAGGGGTTATATCTGCGAAAGGCCTCAGCACCAAGGGAGTTGAACGGCACTTATTGTTTTCATTGTGGATGCATCAATCATTTTTAATTAAATAATTAATTAACTGGTACAATAAATGATTTTTTTTTGGGCTCAGATTTTAATCGTTGATATCATAAAGATATTCAGTTTACAGTGACCTTACGGCAAACCAAGTCTGGGGTTCGAGTCCTATTATGGCAGATGGGATTGTTGCATGTTATTTGCATGTTATTTCTCAGGCCTTGTGAGTTTTCTCTTGGAGCTACTTTCCCTCACTAAGAATATGTCTGCATTGCAATGGACTGACAACCTGTCCAGAGTGTTTTCCCTACGGGTTTTTGTGATTTTGTCAAAATCAAAATAGCTGATTATAATTGCTCATTTAAACAATTTTTCTCATTTGAACAATTGGAAATATTTGTAGTAATGCCAATTTATTTTTGATTTCCAGCAGGTAAATCCAGAACTAAGACTCTACAGGATGCCGAGGTCTCCACAGAAACTTGAGCTTATGGATTCTGTACCTAAAATCGGAAACATAGTGAAGCCTCAAATGAATAAGTTCCTGCTTCACCGCCTCATGTTTGTATACATCCAAATATTAAATTGTATTATTTTACATCAGTAAAATCTGATAAAATACAACACTTTTCAGAGTTTCACCTTTCAGACTCTCACTTTTTGTTCTAATAAATAAATGCAGCATAACAGATGGACGGACTAATTAATACTGTGGATTAATAAGTGGCTTGTGTTGCAGCACAGCTCATTAACAGGTTCAGACGAGCGGCTGCAGAATACTGACGGAGTCGCATAAAGAAAAGGTAGAGAAATTGATCCTGTCACGAAAATAGAATCTGATATTTGAAAATGAGTAGAATGATGTGACTGATTACATAATTTAAAGGGCAGCAGAACTCAAAAAAAGGATTCGGTTTTGAATTCTTCATGTGTTCTGTAATGAACAGAGATGTACAGGTTTCAAAACAACGATCCACAAATAGAATTTCAAAATGAATTGTTAGTTTAAAGCACCAGAGGCGGATTTAATGTTTTGTTCCCATTATTTATACAATTTTTTTTTTTTGACACCTGGCCATGAACAATCTGCTGGGATCGCATCAAAGATCATGTAACTCTACAGCGGTCAGTAACCCGAATTACACAAACCCCTGACTATTTACACTTCTGCTCAGAAAAGCACAATGAAACATGGCATGATTGTGGCGATCGAGAGGAAACAACTTTGTTATCATAAAAACCAAACAAAACCAAAAGAATGTTCCCAGAAATATATGCGAAGCGATTTTTAACTCCACAACATTTTCATTGTGACACATTTTGCAGCACACACCAAGTTTACTGTTAACTTTTTCGCCTTTTAACAAAGAAAGTAATAAAATAAAACTGATACGATGTATTGATCTAAACACAAAACAGTCTACATGTAAAAATATAACTTTTACATACACGATTCCAAAATAATGGTTCGAGTTTGCATTTGTTGCATAAAATGTACAAATGTCTGTTTTCCCGGGAGCCAGATGACGAGCTGTGCACTAATGCTCTTCGTCCCGCAGTGGCGACTGCCGAGAGTCACATGGTTCTCTTTTCTCAAAGACAAATGTCGGGAAAGAAAACTAAACGAAGAAAACAGAAACCTGCGTCTGCATCATCTCTCCTTTTGAAAACACTTTGTTTTTAATATATCGTATATATTTCTACATTTATATATATTGATTTTCTAATAGACGCTTTTTTTTCCAGTTTCAGTGCCTCGTGTTGATCGGAGAAAGAGAGAAAACAAAAACACTGAAAGAAAAGGAGGAGCCGCTACGGAATCTCATACGGCTGAGTGCAGTTTTTTGTCCTTTTTCTTTCTTTTTTTTGTCAAACCCAAAACAGACAACGTATGAGAGATAAAGTTTTAAAAAGTGAAGAAAAATGTCTTTTCTTTTACATATACAACCACACATTTGTACTTAGGACTACAGCGGCTCACGGACAAGCCAATATTCATAAAAAGCGGTAATAAGCTATAATACAAGGCTCGGTAACAGACGTGGAGATGGAAATGAGCTTCAGGGGGCACAGGGATGGGGGCGGATTCGGGGACAGGACCGAGAGTCGCCGTCATATGTACAATACTCGAAACGGCATCTGTCCAGGACACGCCTTCTAATTACATATAGGCATACAGTACATTAAATACAGTTTATCCAAAAAATACGTTTTTTTCCTTTTGACTTTTTTTTTTAAATCCCAGGCTGTAAAACACCTGACTGCATAGACCTAATGACTAACCATTCTCCCTAAGCTTGCATCCTAAAAAGGTTTCTGATAATGTCCTTCTCGCACGTGTGATGATATGAACTCTAAAAGGCACGTTGGTACAAGTGTAGCGTCTTCGAAATTGCATTTGCTGGGGCTCTAAAAAGAAAAAAAGGGGAGCGGGAGGATTTTAGAGAAAGAAAAAAAAAAAGAATTACAATAAAACAGGTTGGTGAGGCAACAAACCATCCTCTCTGTTTTTAACATGTTCAGTGGGAGTCAGCTGAACACAAGACTCTGGTTCAGGACCTGGAATGATCTCAGAAGTTGTTTGAAATCTGAAAGGTTGCTGGTTTGGGTCACTCGTCCCTTGACACCTCTGCATACGTGTTTCATTTTCTTATTGCAAGTGTTTACACCACTTTACAATCCAAAATCCTCCATGTGGTTAAACCCCTTTCTGTCTTTCTTTCTCCTGATAAACACATCGACAAGAGGAGAGACAGGCACAGCTGTGACCCCCCCCCCCCAATCCAGTTTCCAACATCTTACATCATGATATGTTTGAAGACCCTCCCCAACCATTTACACCTGTATAATCAAATCTTTTTAAGTGGGAATGTTAAAATCCGACGAGAAAAATCTCCCTTCTCTCTTTTCAATGCACCTGAAAAGACGTAAAAGAAATCACGCAGAGGAATGAACGGAAATAAGACGACTAATCAGATGGAGAACGGATCATCCGACTGATTGATCTGATCAGATTTGATTGTTTTAGAGACTTTCAGGACGGGAAATGATGTCGTCAAAGGAAGTGGTCGCTCATCATTTTTATAAAGTCTGGCAGCTTTGATCTAAGGAACAGAGCAAAGAGAGGCGGGTTAGGCTGAAATACTGAAATACACTGCAGATTAAAGATGTAGCCGTCAGCAGTGCAGCCACAAATCAAGTTTCGTCCTTGAAATCGGACAACAAAGCGCAAACGTATGACCGGCATTCGGCCCAAAACTAGGAATGAATCATGGTTTATCATGAAGAATCAATTCGTTTGTGAACAATCATCTCATATTTTCAGGAAGTTTAAAATCTGGACAGCTGCAGGAATGAGGTCCAGTTATTAAGCAGCTCTAATTTATCTATGACAGGATTGTGGGAGGAAACCCATGCGGACACAGAAAGGACCTGCCCACTCCACCAAGGTGTTAAATCCAGGACCTGCCTGCTGTGAGACCAGCGTGCCACACCTAACACTATGTAACAAGTAATAACGACCATGTTTTAGGGTTTGAGAGGTTGGAATGGGGTCAGTAAGCTTCTTATATGTTATGATCATATAAATTGTAGGGGTTACTGGACATGTGGGTCCATTGGGTTCTGGCTGGCCTCAGGCAGTCACGTTGGCTCATGGGGAGTCAATTTGGAGCCGAGACGAGTAGTTGATTCAGTGATTTGAAAGCGTTTATCTTAATAAAGGTTTCCTTCTCTGGATTTTGGGGTTTATCCGCCTCAGCGTTTTCACTCAGACTCCTACAGAACAGCATTTATACTAAGATGACATCATGTGTTCTATACAAACTATAAGAACAGATACTATTATTTATCATGTTTGCTACAGGAAGCACTTCTTGAATGCAATGATGGGTGTGGTAGCTCAGTGATTGGGGTGTTAGGCTAAAAAAGTGTTGTGGGTTCAAATCCCAGGTTCACTGAAGGTACCAATATGGGTCTTTGAGCACAGGGGTACAGTATGAAACCCTGTGTTCTGAGCCCAACTATTAAGTGGGATACTTGTAAGTCATTTTGAATAAAAGCGTCTGCTAAATGACCAAATGTAAATATAATGAACTATATAATCATTTCTATGGAGATTAACCTCTAAATCGCACAGCATCAAGCTATAAACAAAAAGGCTTATTTGTGTCTCATGGCAACGATGCATTAAGATGTCAAGGCTTTCGTGGAAGAATGTTATTAAAATATTTTTCATAAGGACCTTCTGTTGGTTCTCGAAGTCCAGATTCAGGTAACGTCACCTGGTGCAAGAGCAAACTTTAACCTCAACCTTTGGTAACGAATAAAAATTCCTGAGATATTTCAGTCCTTTATCTCTCAGTGCTGAGGGAGTGAGCTGGATATATTACTGAGAGATGAAGGAACACAAGTACAACTTCATACCCAACTCACTGCTGGAGGTTTGGATTGTGTGTTAAAGGTTATGAATTATTAACTACATAATGTGCTAAAAATGACTTACACTTTTGCACTTCAAAACTGTACTGTAGAACCAGAGGAATGTGAGAGTCACTGGAGTCTCTACAAAGATCCACTACAATTTAAAATCTTGTAAAAGTAATTTGCAGAAGAATTTTGGACCTACGGAGCCCCTTAAGGGACATGGAGGAAAAAAATATATTTGATTGCGAAAAAAATATATATACATTGCGAGAATGAAAAAAAATAAAATCCCGCAAAGCATTCATATGTTGATACCGTTCTGTTCACTTAGCTATTTGGGAATCACAGCAAACTGAAGGCGTCATTAAGGAGGATTTGGAACAGTTTCTGCGGTCAAGAGAGGTCATGAAAATAGACAATGATTAGTGCATCTAATTAAGTCAGAAACTTAATAAGCAGGAGTGCAACTACATACCCGCCCCCTAAACCCCCCCCCCCCAAGAAAACGGCGACTAGAAATTATTTTCCGGCATCTATTTGGCCCCCCGTCTAGTGCAGCACCCCTTTTTGCACCACTGGTAATAAGTCAGCTTACCATCACAGCTAAGCAGTCCTGTTTTAAGGAATGTGGGTTCCCCACCGAACAAATATTACTTATGTTACCAATAATGATTATAACGAGGAGGGACCAAATAAGAACTGGCGACAACTATTTTTCGTCATTCAATTACAAAAATGCACAACCTTTTGTACCTCGTTGCTTTAATAACCAGTTTTTTCAACGAATAGTTTTGCAAGATCTCCCATTAGTTATTTTTATATTTAACCAAAGGTTTTGCAAAATCTCGCAATTTAACCAAAATATTTCTTTTTTTTTTTTTTTTGCAACTAAGTATATATATATCTTTTTCTTTTTTAACGTATGTCCCTTTAGGGGCTCCGTATGGACCAAATACTATACATGTTTTAAAAATACTTCATATTGTGCAGAATTTTCACGGCATCTAGTGGTCAGTTTGCAGATTGCATCACCTTCCCCTGACCAATATGGCTGCAGAAAGTTGGCGACTGGAAGATGATCCACTGTCATGTAAATATAAAAGTCTTATTTCAAGATACAAATGAATACAAATCAAAACGATATGTTTTTGCTATTATATCCTTTGAAATCCTAAACTCTGCACCTTCAAAAGACAAACGAAAGCAGTTTTAAATAAGCTGAATAACACTCAGAAGCAAAAGCAACACACTTACGGCCAATCTGTTGTTAAAATGTACCCGGCATGAAATGAGGGAGGGTTCCATTAAACTCCATCGTTTCGTTTTTTATTGTTACTCGCAACATTGTTCCAATCAGCTGAGAGGATATGACACCACCGATGTTAAGCTATGAATCTGGTCTGATGTGCAGTTTGGAGCGAGAAGTAGCCAAATAAATCAGGTTATGGAAAAAAAAATATGTAATAACCAATTCTGTTTTGTTTTCAGAGAGGCGGTTCTATCAGGTGAACTGGTACATGTGAGCAACAGCAGATTAGTGTCAAGTGAAATCTGACCATTTTAGGGAGGAGGAGCTTTTTACATTTGTCCCATTGGATTGGTGGCGTCGCCCATGCTGTGGTGACCTCCGGCCATAGAGAGGGATGAGGCATCTGAGGACCCTTTCTCTTCTTCTCGCCTCTTTAGGCACGCGGCTTTCGGATTGAGGTTCCTCTCTGTGGATAAAACAAAGGCACATGTGCACAAGTGTGAACGCAGGATTTGGTCCAGTGTTAATTCGGTGACACCAAGTGTACAAAAGTGAAATTACAAAAACAAATAAAATGTATAAGAAGAGAGATGTGAGGTGTTACTGATTTCAGACCAGATTAATTGCACTGTAGTTCTTCAGAGAGCACGTCACTGACCTCGGACCTGCTGCTCGAGACTGAGGATGACCGCAACGGCTTGGTGCAGGATCAGCAGTTTGGTCTGCGGTTTATCGCTCTTCAGGTGCAGCTGCACCATGCGGCCCAGCTCTTTAAACGCCTCGTTGATGTCTCGCACACGCAGACGCTCCCGTGCGTTATTGGCCATCCGCCTCTCGCGCTCACGCTCTATCTTCTGTTCTGGGGTCAGGTCCTCGTCATCGTTGTTGCTGCGGAGTTTGTGAAGCACATCAAAGTCAGTCACATCAAAGTGCAATACACACATTAATTTACACCAAACACAACTTAGATCATGTGCAATTACAAAATAAGTACTTTGAGAAAAGATTCTATGTATGTTGTCAGACTTTGAAAAGTGTTACAGTGAATACAGTTTCATTAGAGCTGCAGAAGTCACTTCAATGCTGACATTAAATACATGAATAAAAACACCATGAACCATCACACTGAAAAATTTAGCTGCCGAATCGGAAAAACATTCCAGGTGTAAATCTATAAACTCTACTCTGAGTTTATCCTGGAAAACTTTCTTTAGTTTGGAAATCTGATGTTCCTACACTGATGTGTCAAAAGCAGCTAAAATCCGG
Source organism: Xyliphius kryptos (assembly GCA_025769995.1). Taxonomy (NCBI): domain Eukaryota; kingdom Metazoa; phylum Chordata; class Actinopteri; order Siluriformes; family Aspredinidae; genus Xyliphius; species Xyliphius kryptos. Next base: position 1,662,650 of record JAOUQT010000018.1, on the reverse strand, counting down.
CTCAACACCGGGACAAACTTCAGATCCAAGTGTGTTTCATTACAGCCAATTAATAATAATGTTTAAAAGACAAATTCCATTAGATTATACTGACTGACTGATACTCAAAATTTATATGCGACTGGGGGGGGGGGTGGTCCTCAAGTGCTGGACAAATACACCCAGGACAGGTTGCCAAGCTGTCGTTGGGCACACACTCACTTCCACACACAAGACAGACCATTTAGAGTAGCCAATTTACCTTGTATCCATGTATTTGGACTGTAGAAGAAAATCAAAGAACCCGAAGGAAACCCATTCAGACACATAGGGATTATGTAAACTCCACCGAGATTGGAACCTCCTGCACTGAGAGGCGAACATTCTAATCACTAAGCCACCGTGCCCATTATCTTCCGCTTATCCCTCTATGAGGGTCGCGGTGGGGTTCCCCATGCCCATCCAGGGAAAAAGGTCTCGGGCGCTGGGCAGATACACCCAGGACTGGTTGCCGATCGTTGGGTACACACTCACTCACACAGCCACACACACATAAACACACACTATACAGGGCAATTTATAGCATTTAATTTACCTTGAAGCCATGTTTTTGGAATGTGGGAGGAAACCCACAAGGACATGGGGAGGACATGGAAACTTCACCCAGATTGGGATTCGAACCAGGAGGAGGAGGGGAACGTGCTAACCACTAAGCCACCGTGCCGCCCACCCAACGAATGAACTGATATAATGAAAATAAATATGTATAACAGTCTATAATCCATATACATGTAATCAGGATCAGGTGGCTGTTTTATTGGATGACTGATGATGTAAAACATGATCAGTAGAAACTCGTTGATGTGTTTTGATTGCATATAGTTATATTTTTGTCATTATATTCCATCCCTCTGTATTTAGCTGCTTCACACCACATTGAACACTTCATCAAAATCCAGTGAAGGAATAAAATGAAGCGAACACTGAGCTAAAGCGGTTTTACCAAGATCTTAACCTCTCTAAAGACTTTAAGTCCTTGTTGTCCACGTCCTCCTTCTTGGCATCAAGTGATTTGGAGTCCTGCAGATTCTCGTCTCCTTCGTCCTCTGATTTGATATCTGAGCTCACTGACGATGTGCTCTGACCCTGCAGTCCACCGGAGAGCGCTGCAGAGAGCAAAGGACCAGAATTGAACATTTACAATCTAGAAATAAAACAGACTTTTTGTAAAGTGGTATCATACTGGATCACCATGACGATGCTGCAGTTTCACAGATGATTAATAAACCCTTCTTTAAATGACTTTAATTACAGGTTTAATTGTCATCGTTACAAACTGTTGAGCTCATGTCTACAAATCTGACTAAAGAAGTTTTTTGATCGTTGTCTAATAAGTGCTGGCGGTATTTCTTAGTGTGATTGTATTTCCTGTGGAGGCTGCACTGTAATTTATTAATGATATGAACGTCATGTCTGGTGCAGTGATTAAAGATGGGTAGGTGGGCCGGTTCTGTTCCTCACAGCTGAACAGAGCTGATATAAAGAAGAAAAATGGGGGGAAACAAGAAAGTGACAAAAAAAAGTCCCTCTTTCATACACAGGCTGTAATTGATTTCTGCTCTCCGGGTCACGCCCGAGTGTTTTCATCTGGTTACAGCCTGCAACCATCAACCAGGCCTTTATTCCGGGCCCATAATTCCCTCTGCCACCAGGAAATGGCCTGACTTGGAACTAATGACATCACTGAGAACTAAAACAGGCAGTAAATTCCTCTCTCGTGCTGAGAGGAGAGAAGTTAAACGGGAACACACACTCTGGCTCGGTGTGGTCATCCAGTCTGCAAACAAAGGGCTGTAAATAAGTTCATTCTGTCAGCCGTGCTCAGGCTCATCACTGCACTGTGAACCGCAACATAAGTACATTACAATTCACAACATTTCACTGCAGCAGCTTCCTATCTTTGTTCCATGGCTGCTGAAGAATTAGCAGCACAAAGCACAGAGCAAAACCTTTTGCTTTATTATGCTGGAAAAGCCTCGACTGTCCTCACCGAAGACTCTATAAAGGTTTAAGGTGCTTTTATGCTGAGTGATATTCTGTTATCAGCATCACTGGGGATGCAGGAACGTGGAGGAGGTTATAGTGCAGTGTGTACACTCTGTGTCACTGAAGTTTTACATCTTTTTTTTTTTTTAACAAATCACAACATTTCTTTCACCTGCGCCCATTCCTCTCTTCTGCCGCTCCAGCATGTTTTTGTTTCCTCACTTCTTGACTACCGTAATTCTCTTTTCTCTGGTCTTCCCTCCAATTCCAAAAAAAATACAATACATTCAAAACTCCACTGCAGGGATTCTTACAGACCAAAAAATCTGCTCACATCACACCCGTCTTATCCAAACTGCACCGGCTCCCGGTTCATAAACGTATCCAATATAAACTTCGACTACTAACTTTCAAATCCCTTTATGGTCTTGCTCCCCAATATCTCTGCAATTCAGTCCATCACTAAACTCCAACCCGGTCGCTGCGTTCCTCTGATTCTAATCTTCTTAATGTCCCCAGATTCAAGCTTTCTTCCATGGATTGGAAATCCCACCCTCTGGAAACTCTCTTCCTTTAACTATGAGCTCTACTTCAACTCTTCAAGAATTGAAATCTCTCCTCAAAACGTTATTTATCTCTTAACCTTTTTGTGTTTATTTTGATGCATTCTGTTTGTCTTTGTGTATTTATATTGTGTATCAATAGAACTTTTTGTTCTATTGGTTGTAAAGCTGCCTTGGGTGTTTAAAATGCGCTATTTAAATGAAACATATTATTATTATTATTATTATTATAATTCGCAGACGAAACCAAACTGGAGAGAAATCAATAAGATAACTGTTATCCTGTTCTGTTGAGACCTGCATCCAGTAGAGTTTTACGGCCTTGACCCTCACGCACAGCGATTGTTCCAGATTCTGTGAATCTTTTGATGATATTCTGCCCAGTTCATGATGATAACTTTAAAGTCTTTGCTATTTTACGCTGGGAAACACCATTCGGGTATTGCTGCGTAACAATGGTGGAATTGGTGATCCTCTTACCATCTTGGTCTCAGAGAGACACCGACACTCTGAGAAGCTCTTTTTATACCCAATCATGTTGTCAGTTGACCTAATTAGTGTTCATTGGTCTTCCAGCTGTTTGTTATATGCTCAATTTCCTTTTTCCAGCCACCTATTGCTTCTTGTCCCAACTTTTTTGGGATTTGTTGACAGTGTGAAATTTTGAATCAACAAATTTCTTCTTTAAAATGTTACATTTCCTCAGATTCAACTTTTGATCTGTGATCTATGTTTTATTTCTAATAAAATATTGACATTATCCATCTCCACATCATTGCATTCAGTTTTTATTCTTAATTTGTTTAGTGTCCCAACTTTTTTGGAATCAGGTTTGTATATTATATGATTACTGCATTACTGTAGTGCTGTACTGTTTTCAGATCAGCTTCTACTCTCACAGCATCACCACCGCACCACTCTCGGCCATAAACCCATTGAGGTATTTATGTGAACAGAAACAGGTGGATTATTGAAGCGAAAAAGCCAAACCACATAAGGTTCTGAGCCTGTTATTCATAAAGTGTTTTTCTTCAGCTAATGTGTGTGTGTGTGTGTGTTATTGTTCTTGCTTTCTCACTCGTTGCTATGCTTACTATTATTTTAACTTTTATTTTATAGCAGTTAACACCTCATTAAGCACTTGGCTTAAGCTGCTGCACTCGCCAGAGACATGGTCTTTTTTTTTTCTTTCTTTTTTATTTTTATTTTTTTTAAATGAGTGTGAATTCAGCACAACGGCCTGAAATCTTACACTTCACTTCACACAATCCAATTGTACAATTTAAACATTAAAATCATCTCCAGTGAATTGTAATCTTATGGACAGGGAATGTTTTTTAACTGTGCGTGTGTGTATGTGTGTGTATGTGTGTG
>JAOUQT010000018.1:1617741-1631418 GCA_025769995.1 Xyliphius kryptos | reverse complement strand
AATTATTCTCTCGATGAGGCTGCAGCATCTTACAACACAACACTGGTTAGCATTTTTAAAACCGCGGCACCGGCTAAGACTTGGTTTGTACCCTCCTCTCATTACGCACCCTGGTTTACCAGAAAGCTTTGCACCCTGAAAACACTAGGTCGGTGCCTAGAGCAGAAATCTGGCCTGATGATTAATTTTTTAGCATATACGGACCACGTGGCTGATTATAAGTTGGCCCTAAATAAAGATCGCTGCTCGTATTACATCAAAGTGTCCAAAAATCTTGTCAAAGTCCTAAACAGCTGTTCAACACAGTCAAAAAACTTGTGTGCCCCCAGTGACTCAATTAATCCCTCCCCTGGTTTGCGCAAGCCTTTCCTTAACTTCTTCGGTGACAAGGTTCCAACAATCTATAAGGGGCTTCAGGGTGCACCTGCATCTGCCCCATCCCATACTACTCAGGCGTCTGGTTCTAAACTTTTTCCTCCCTTCCTACCTGTCGACTCTAAGGTTTCACTAATCATTACTGTCAAAGTCCACCACATGCCCCCATTTACATCCAAGCCTTACCTTCCTCCTCTAGTCTTCTGTGTATGCTTTTGCGACCCCTATCCGCCACACGGTCAATATATCACTTTCTGCTGGCTATGTTCCTCCATCATGGAAACTTGCTGCAGTCACTCCCATTATCAAGAAGCCTTATCTGGTTATTATTGATCTCGGTTACTTTAGACCAATTTTAAATCAAAAGATTTTAGAAAGAGTCGTAGCATCCCACCTGCTTTATTTTTTAAATTCCAATCATCTGCTTGAAGATTTTCAATCCGGTTTCCGTCCATATCTGTGTTCTCAATGACTTCCTTTTGTTCGCAGACAAAAGGGCTGATTTCTATTCTACTACTTCTCGACCCCACTGCCACACTCGAAACAATAATTCATAACATTCTTCTGTCCAGACTGTTCAATATTGGTCTTTCTGGCCTGGCACTAGCATGGTTCATATCCTACCTTTCTGACAGGCAATACTTTGTCCAGCTGTGGTGGCACATTAAAAAAAAATGCATCCATACGGCAGTAAAATTTAGATTATACATCTCTCCCCTAGGTGAAATTTTCCGATATCACAGGTTAAAATTTTATTGCTGTGCAGACGACACGCAGATATACCTCAGACTCATGGCCTTCGATCCTATTTCTCCTACTTCTCTCACTGGGGTCTTCACGATCGGGCAAATTTTGTTCAATTACACACTAATAAAACTGAACTTCTATACACTAAAGAAAGCTTCACTGTCTTCGTTCTTCTGCCTGTTCTTCTTATTGGGAACACATCTGTTTGTCCTACTGCTACTGCTCTAAACCTTGGTGTTACATTTGACCCTCTCCTAACTTTTCAGTCTCACATCCGCTCTGTCACAAAGTCTGCTTACTTCCACCTCTGTAACATTTCTCTTCTTTGCCCTATGATTTCACCTCAGACAGCAAAGCTTTTGGTCTATGAGTTTGTTACTTCTCAGCTGAACTATTACAATTCACTGCTCTAAGGTCTTCCTAACAAGACAATACGCCCGTTACAACTGATTCAAAATGCTGCGGCTAAGGTCCTCTAATCCACTTGCAAACACGAGCACATCACCCCGGTTCTAGAGCAGCTGCACTGGCTTCCTGTACATAATAGAATCCAGTATAAAATACTACTCCTCACTTTTAAAACCCTTCATGGATTGCTCTGGTCTCACCTGTTGACCCCATACACGCCTTTGCGCTCACTCAGGTCCTTCGATGCTGGACTACTGGCTATCCCTAGATTAAGGCCTTCCTCCCTGGGTGGCAGATAATTTAGTGTGGCTGCCCCCACTCTGTGGAACTCTCTCCCACCTTCTCTTCGATCTGTCTCTTCACTTCCTCTTTTCAAATCTCTACTAAAAACTCATCTCTTTAATTTATCATGTGTTGTAGACTTTGCTGAGTAGAAGAATGGCAGCACAGATGTGATCTGTGGCATAAGCTGACTGAGCTATTTACAGACGCAAATTAGCCTTCCTCATATTTTTGGACTGTGGGATGAAACTGAAGCACTTAGAGGAAACCCACACGGACACAGGGAGATCATGCAAACTCCACACATAAAGGACCACAGATGCCCCACCCGGAATCAAACCTTCTTGCTGTGAGGCGGCAGAACTTTCCCACTGCGCCAAAACAGTAGTTCTTCCTTTACTTTTTATAATATAAAAATATATAATATAACTTTTTTTTTAACATACACACATTCAGTGGGATTATATGAAACATACAGCGTTTACACTACACGTATGCACAATGCTATTCATGTAGCATTTTGCTTGGGGTGTGTTTAGGTTATGCAAGTATCTGAATTGGTCCATTGGGAGAGTAATCTGAGTGGAGAAGTGTCAAAACTGCTGACAATTTCACATAAAAAACACGTTTATTTAATTTATCACAACCTCTGATGGGAATACCAAAACTTTCAGAACTAGCAGGGTTTGCCGCTAGGCTAAACTAGTAGCAACGACTGCATCCTCTACCGCCGATACCATTCCTGCATTTGCGCCAATATCGGTGCAGCACTAATTAAAATCTCCCGTTATTTAGACAACAGTATAAACTCTTCTCATATGCGCAACAGTGTAATACATATTAAATAGACAGACGAACAGTTTCAACATAACCACTCATGGAGCGAAATAACAGAAACACAGACATCGTGGCAAGTATGCAAGTGGACTCATACCCGCTTCAGCTGCCCTGGTATTTTAACGCCTACCTCTCAGATCATTCACGTGGCCGGCTGCAGTGTGACCTGGTCGGATGTTTAATGATGGTTACCCCACTCATAGTTGGTACATGAGATTTCATAGTACAGGCTCCAACTATCTGTATTCTGCTTTATAGTAAACAGCTTGTATGTCAGCAGTCTGCGACAAAAGTTGGGTGAACCGTGATTATAAGGATTACTTATTATTGACTGCAAAGTTCAGCATTTAAATAACAGTATGACATCATGAGACATGAGACTAATGTGCAGCGTTTGCTTTATAACAGAGCATTGAGCATTTGTCTTATATGTTAAAGTACAGCAGATTCGATTCAAGCACCAATTTCCCAATTTTCACTCCACTTGAAAATTGTGCATGTAAACTCAGAAGTCTGAACATACAGGACATCCATGTGGTCCAAATAATTAGGAAGTACACCCCCCCCCACTCTCTCTCACACAGAAATGAATACAAATGATTTTCTATCCCACTTAATTGGAGAGGAAGTGCTGCCCCTTCAACCACTGAGCGGCTGCTTAGTACCATGACTGCTATTTCTAGTTCATGGCGAAATGACATCATTTGCTCCGACACACACACACACATACACACACACAAAGTGTTTGGCACGCAATTTCTCCATGGGGAAACATAAGGGCAGGTTAATGTGTGTTATAGAAAATCCACAACTTTCCGAAACACACACGTTAGTTAGTTTAGAAGACTTTCCAATGACACAATTGCAAATTATAAATGCTAATTCCAGTCTTTACTCTAATCCACAGTAATATAAAGACAACTTTTAGGCTCTTTTACCTTTTATGGGCTTAATTATGTTCCTTATGGGGACCAACAATGTCCTCACAAGTACAGTGAAACAAAAATATCAGATATACCCATCTCTGTGGGGATACTTGATTCTCACAGAGATATAAAAAAATGCAAAGATACGTTAATACACAATAGCACACCCAGCACAACACTATTACAAATGTGTTGTATGTGTGTAAGAGAGAGTGAGAGAGACAGACAGAGAGAAAGAGACAGACAGACTGTCTGTGCATGAAAGAGAAAGCGGTAAAGAGAGAAAGAGTGAGTGAGTGACAGACAGACGGTGAGTAAGTGAGTGAGTGAGTGAGTGACTGAAAAGAGGGTTAGAGAGAGAGAGAGAGAGAATAAGAGAGAGACATAAATCCGGAAGGAAGTCCCACCCCTTGGTCTGGACTTTATTCTATCAACCTGCAATTGTCTTAATGTTCCCCAGATGTAGCTCACTCTCTCTCTCACACACACACAGGCATGCAGGCCTGAGGCCTGGTTTCACCATCAAACACTAATCTATTCCACATGAGACAAAACAGATCAGGAGAACACATGCTTGAGAATAAAACTCACACACACACACAAGTGCACACAAACACTACACCCACAAAATGCGAAACACTTGAATATACACTCATGCAACCAAATATGCACAAAAAGAACACAAATCCATGCACATCTATGCAATTAAAGACAGATTACATGTCTGAGCACACACATACACACACGCACACACACGCACAGAGAGAGAGAGAGCTCCCTGAGGACTCCAGGCTTCCTGTGGCTTGATTAGTGAACACCACTGGAAGACAAGTGCCTCCCTCTGCAGCTCTGCACCTGTGACTCTGTGTGTGTGTGTGTGATGGAGAGCATGAGGTTTAGGAGACATTGCTTCACACAACACTAAGACAGATACCAATATGGTCAGGAAACACTTTATATAGACAGAAGCACACACACATACACACACACACAATCTGGCCTAATAATTTTCTAATAATTTTCAATTTCCAATATCTACTACTGCATGTTTTCCTGTGTGTGTGTGTGAGTAAGAGAGATCCTTTTCCCAGGGTTACATATTTTCTTTATTTTATGTGCATGCATGTGTTGGTGAGATGAACATGGATGTATGCTAACAGAATCACACACCTCAAACTCACTAACTACAAACTACAGAAGTAGAAGTGTCAGAATACATTTGTGAGTCTGTAAATATAAGTTTATTTACTGCACATTAGGTACACTAAACACACACACACAAACACACAAATACACACACAAACGTCAACTCAGCAGTGATATACGTTACTATAATAGAGTAAACCTGACTATGGCACTATAAAATCCCTGTATGCCTGCGGAGCTGCACATGTACACAGAGTTACGCAGAAACACTTGAAACTAGAACTAGTTAGTTTCCGACAATTATGAAAGCCTTCTACAAGACTGGGACACATGCACACACACACACACTACTGTGAATAAAACTGTAGCCCTATAGGCAACATTCCACTATAAAGCCTGTATATAAGTGTATGTGTATAATGAGATGCTTCATTGTTTTTCTTGCAGGACAAAAAAAAAAGAAAAATGCACAAATAATTACATTTCTACACTGAAAGATCATTAGATTAGGAACACTTGGTAGGTGATAAATGATAAAGTGACCTAATGGCTGCTTATGTCACAATCAGTTCTCATATATAATTTGTTGGTCTGTCAACTGTAAAGAAGGTGGCATCATTTACCAACTATGGGTATTCAAATGCTGATTATCCTGCAAAAAACTGTGTAAACTAGAGCTGGAAATGTTCAGTTTATCAAGTTAGTAAGCCACTTACTTAAATGTAGTTAATTACAAAGAACAATCACTGGGCTGGTGGCCTAAGATCACGGATTAAGTGACCTAAATGTTTCTGCACCATGGTATCATGGGTGTACCAAAGTGCGGGAACCATCAACAAACACCCAGCCAAAAGTCACACAGTGGACTGGATATGTTAGATCCAAAATGCCGAGCGTTGTACTAGTGAGATGAACAGGTGGAGCTTCTGCAATGGGCATGAGTGCATTGCTGTAATTAATATATAATTAATGTAATGTAATTAATATTGACCAACCTGTTATTAACCAGGGGTTTCTTATCCTTAATTGTGAGTTTCTGTTTATACATATGGAAAAAATATATCTAAAAAAACCTACTCCAAACACTGACTTAAAAATATTCTAATTAATTAATTAGATTAGACCCTTAATAAAATTAAGAAACAAACCAACAGTGGCCCATCATTTATATTCCTAACAATGATGTACACACATACTACAATATATACCTATTACACAAACAAACATATAAAACATTACAATTATTAATTAAATAATTAGTTAATTTCAAACCAGGAAGGCTCACCAAACATACATGCATTATTGTAAAAAATATTCTAATTGATTACAGTAAAAAATAAAAAAAGGAATGTTTGAATATGGGAGGGAGGGATGAAGGCACAGCTGCATGTCCAAAAGAGGCCTAATTTGAGCTTGTTTACATGGCTTTCTGCAAATGAATTCAAGATGGTGAAGGAGCTCAGGGGGAAACGAGAGTCAGAGCCAATAGCATTCTGATCAAACGCACAAAACCGAACAATTTTCAGCTTCTAATTATCCGTAACTCGAATAAAATAAAGCCTCCGAAAACAAGGACTTAAAGTGTAGTTTCCAGTGATCTGCACTCACTACCAAACCCACCAGTTATCAACTAATAATTATTTGTTTTTTCACAGTATCTGTGACATTAGAAGCAAATCACAATCACACAACACACATCTACATTTTTTTTAAACAAATCATGCATGCACATTTGCTGCTCAAATGAAGACAGAGATTTTTCTTTGGCACATGTTGATACAATACTCCACACATACAGCCCAGTGTCAAAAGTTTGCTAAACGACTTACAGATGACTTACTGACTCACTCAGTTTCATCATTTCCTCTGCGTTCAGCCAATAAGAACACACTTTTTGTTATTTATACATTCGTTACTAACCATAAATGGAAAATATCATTTAAGTCCATTGTGTATTCATTCTTCATTCAATATAATAATATAATAGCAATCTGTAAAGCTTAAACACACAAACATTTAGTGGCCTAATCCTGCTATTTATTATCTCAATGAGCTAACATATGAAGTAAACATACAGACTTTGCAGCATTAACATTTATTCACGTTTAAGATGGATTTAATCAAGGTTTATCTATTAATCCTGTTTCACCAAATAATTTAATTAATCCTGGTTATATTTAAACGTTCCTCACTTGAATTTCCACATACATGCGGATTAGATTTGTTTGCACCATAATATTAACATATTATACAGCAGCAACATTCAGACCAGTCTGAGGTTTACGTTACTTAGTTCAGTTTTATTGACGTGCTTTAATTTTATCACTGCATGGGATTAGAGACAACAGTTTCTCCTATAAAATTTCATTGTAAAACGATAGTGAGATTTTCCAGCAAAATAAAGTAGGCTTAGAAAACACTCTGTCATATACACAAATGGGAAAGGTTGGACATCTTCAGGTATCAGAGCATCACACTGTACCTGTTACACAGATTCTGCTTCTGTGTCTCCTCAGAGCACGTCTTGTCGTACAGAGACTCTAGCTCTGTCGTAATAAGACGTCATATTCATGCGCTACAGAATCACAGAGAACTAATAATTTTCACCTCGGCAGACTTCATTATTAATAATTTCTTAATTTAATTTAAGTGGAGTTTATGTCTTACTTCGTTGAGGAATGCGAAACTCAGCAGATAAACAAGCAAAACGGAATTATGAATAAAGCGCAAGCATAAGGAAATATAATACTAAACATAAATCAGGAACATTTATAAACTAAGAGATGGTAATATTTGGCGTGCAGTTTCGTTAAACAGTGTTCCAAAGTACAATAGTGCAGTTATAAGTAAATTAGCTGATACATTTTACTAAGTTCTTCTGCAGACTTTGACTGTCACATTTTTCAGCAAATACAGCATTAATTTCTTTATTTATAAACTTATATTTAGTTTGAAATGTAATGTTCTGTACTCGATAATTAATGCAGAATTCACACAAATTAACATTTGTGCAAAATAATATAGGGTGTCTAAGATCTAAGATGTATTCAAATAAATACACTATATTTTAAAAAGTATTTGCTCACCTATCCAAATTATTGGAATCAGGTGTTCCAATCACTTCCATGGCAACAGGTGTATACATGCTTTAGCATACCCAAATTCCATGCTCCCAAATTTTGGAGCTGTCCCCTTCCTTTTCCAACATGACTGTGAACCAGTGCATAAAGCAAGTCTGGTGTGAATGAACTTGACTGACCTGCATAGAGTCCTGACCTTAACCCGATCTTTGGGATGAATTAGAGCAGAAACTGAGAGTCAGGCCCTCTCGTCCAACATCAGTGTGTGACCTTACAAATGCACTTCTGTAAGAATAGTGAAAAATTCCCATAAACACAATTCTAAACCTTGTGGACAACCTTCCCAGAACAGTTGAAGCTGTTTGAGCTGCAAAGGGTAGACTGACATTATACTGAACCCTATGGATTAGCTCATAGGAGAGTCAAGGCAGGTGAACGAATACTTTTGGAAATATAGTGTATATCTATATAGAAACTTTCTACATGTTACAAATAGGTTTGCGTTTCACTTCATTATTATTGTAGGTCCATGTTTATAAGGTGCTCAAACACGTTACAACAATAACATTATATAAAGATTGCGTTTCAGCTTGAACTACAATTACAGCTGCTGTTATAGAAAAATAAGCAACATACACTACTCCCTGGGACACAAGATGGTTTGTTCATGGATTGTTGTATAAATGTAGAATTAAAGATTTTGAAGCACTTTTGATACATAACGTGAAGCAACGTGCAGAAAACTTTAACCCTTGTGTGTGAGCATGTTACTATGGTGACAGGTACTTTGGGTAAAAGGGGAATGCTTGCCGGGTTTAACGGGTCCTCCTAAACACTGTTATGCAAAACTGTGAGCACACACACACACACGCACAAATACCCAGTGTGTGTTTGTGTAAAATAAACAGCCAGGTAACACATGGAGCTACAAACATGTGCACTCTCGAAACCCACACATAAGTTCCAATATAATGACAGCTGCTACCTGTATGAGAGAGAGAGCGAAGGAGAGATGTGTGTCATAAAGACAATGTTCCTCATCTCCTCACCTTCCTTCTCTGAATCAGTAAATAGATTAGCATCTGAGATGTGGCGCTTCCTTTTTCCTGTTATTCTTTTACTATTTTCTTTATGTGTGTGTGTGTCTGGAGCCAATTTTCACTATTGTTCATTAAAGATATCTGATTATGATTATACTTTTCACCCAGTAGTGGCTGTGATTATTTACCATGACAGAGATTACTTTATCTGTAAAGTTACTTTACTGACAGTCTGAGAGCGTTAGTGAAGAAAAAGAGTGAAGGCACACACGTGTGTGTGTGTGTGTGAGTGAGAGAGAGAGAGAGAGAGAGAGAAAGAGAGATTTAGCCAGGTTATGAATGCCCTACCTTCAGGTGGGATTCCACACTGATCCACACTAATTTTAATGAAATGGGCAAAGAGATAGTGACAGAGAGAGAGAGAGAAAGAGAGAGAGAGGAGAGAGGTAGAGAGAGAGAGAGGGAGAGAAAGAGAGACTATGTGGATACATGCATTCATAATGACCTCTCAGAAGTGCTCACAATAAATGAAGACCTCAGCCTTCAGCTACATGACAGGAGTGTTTACTAAACACCAGTATATACTGTATACTGCACATATTATACTTCATCCATATATCCATCTGCATCATCACCTCCTGCCCACATCTCCACCTGCAATCATCCCCAACTCTTGCCTCCATCATCATAACTATCTCTATCTTCACCTGCCATCTCCATGCATACAGTATATTTATTAAAATGTTCACCTGCTGCCTTTATTCTCATGTCCATTATCTGTTCCCAACTCCACCTGCTGTTTCCATCTTCAACTTCTGTCTCCATCCTCATTTACATCTCGATCTTCACTTTAGATCTTCAACCTCATATCCATCTTCATCTTCATGTCCTGTCTCCATCCTCACCTCAGGCCTACATTGTTATCTCCATAATCACATTTAGTCTCAATCATCATTTCCATTTCTCCACTTGTTCCCATCTTCCTCTTCACCTTCCACTTTTATCCTCACACCAATTGTAGTAGCCTAGCAGTGGTCGTATTAGAGCTTACAACTCAGCTCAGTTGTCAAACACCACAAACCTTGATCTACCACTGCCACAGTCTTCTTCAATTTATCTTCAGATTGAAAATAGGTCTGCTATTAGTATATAGATTGCTGTAGCTATCTGCAAACTTCTGGTCCCTCATATTAAACCCTGCCTGCTTAGCTCTGTGCGTAGCCTGGAATTCATATAAATAACCTGCCCGGAATAAAAGTAAAAAAATATCAGGTGATATCTTTAGGTATCAATACCTACTTCCACTTTTAGGGTTGCACCCTGGGGCACTTTGGAGAGTGCCCCACTGCAAGATGGAGTTTTTATGTTCTCTCTCTCTGTGTTCACTTGGGTTTACTCCAGTTTTCTCCCAAATTCCCAAAGACATGTGCACTAGGTAAATTGGAGATGCTAAATTGTCTGACTTGTATAGATATGACCTGTCTGTAAGATGTGAAGATGATGTTAAGCAATCAACAAATCTTCTGCTTTTTCAGTCATATTTAAAAAAAAATCCTTTCAAATCACATTTATCCCTAAAACATACATTTTCCCAAACATAAATAACAAAAAGTTTACTAAAATTAAACTAGGTGAGGAAGAAGGAAAACACAGAGGGAGAGAAAAGACATGCTTTATAGACTGATTTAAGGAGGCAATTCCCTGTACTGTCAGACCAGACATTGCATAATATTTGCAAAGACGTTAGCCGAGGCAGAAAAGACAGAAAATAAAAATCACTCTATTAGGGGCGAGGTGGTAATTAGAGAATGAAAATGCAGGCATTATTCCTGTATTTCCGCAGGTGACAGATCTTCACTTCACTTCACTTCGCTACTTCTTTTATTATTTTCCTTCTGCCTTTCAGGTAGTGAGATTTTGGCAAGTGCTCGCAGTGTTTTCCTCTTTGAGCTTAATCTAATTACTGCCATATGTGTGAGGCTGCCAGAGTCACTTACAATTCGCTCGGCCTCACTAACACACACACACACACGGTCATCGTACAGTCTAATATTATATGAGTTCTGAATTACAAAATATTATATCTGTAAACTTAGTAATAACACACTCACACACTCATAAACACATTCCGAAGCCCATATGCTCATGCATAATCGTAGGTGTAGTGATGAAAAATGATCTCAGGTCGGTAACACCTCGTTTCGTATAAGCAGAGAAGCTAATATTATACATAAAATGTGTTTATTGGTATTTACATTTTGCCATATAAAGTATAATAATTACGGCACGGTGGCACAGTGCTTAGTGCTGCAGCTTCACAGAAAGAGGATTCTCTTGGTACGGGTTTTCTCCGGGTACTCCGGGTTCATCCCGCATTCCAAAGAAATGCGTGTTAGGTTAATTGGTGTCTCTAGATTTCACATTAGCATGTGAATGTGTGTGTGTGTGCTCGCCCTATGATGGACTGGCGCCCGTTCTAGGTTTGTTCCTGTCCTTGCGCCCAGAGTCGCCTGGTGGCAACCGGCTTCCCTATAACCACAGAACTGGGATTAAACGGGTATAGAAAATGAATGAATGAAAGTATAATATAGTATTACCATTAATAAAGGTTAAGAATTTTGTGCTATATAATCTTTCGCTTAATCCACACAGGATCGCGGGACAGCTGGAGCCCAAATGGAACCGCAATGGCAGGAGCAACCCTAGACAGGATGCCACTCTATAGTAATTCACACATACACAATCGCGCACAAATTAACACACTAAGGGCCACTTCAGAGACACCAAATAACCTAACATGTCTAACACTAGAATGTGGAAGGTAACCAGAGCACCCAGAGAAAAACAGAGAACATGCAAACTCCTCAAAGAAATTTCCCAGGTTGTCCCATCTGGGGATCGAAACAAGGTCCTTCTTGCTGCGAGGTGTCAGCGTGCTTCTCTGATTTGTAATCACGCTAATTATTAACAAAACAAAAATAAAATAAAATGTTCAGATATCAAAATGATAGTGGTTGTGCATTTATGTATCCTTTACTACCAATATATTGCATACATGCCTGAAAAAAGCACACATCATTATATACAGATTGTCATATGGCATAAATTGCATATATAGGCTGCTATGTATAAAAAAGAATGAGAAAGAAAGAGTGAGAGAGAGACAGACAGACAGAGAGAGAGAGACGAGCTCTTGACCCCACAGGAAATACGCAGTGGGAACTAGGCGGAAAGATGGCTGCAGTCCAAGCCCATCACTATGGTGATATAGTAAAGGAGCCTTTCATAGCCCAGATGGATGATCTACAATCGGATTGGTTGGAAGAGCATCGCTAACGAGGTGGTCATATGACCAAAAAATGGTCACGCTATTGCCAGCTGATTGGCTGGGGTGTGACTTAACATAGCAGCAGGCAGATAATGCAAAAAAATTCACGATCCATTAACAAATCCTAAGGCGTCTAAAATAGTACCTGGCTTGCTGGTTGTTGTGATGTGAAACGTTCAGAGTATGGAATAAGTGACTTTTTCATAGTAGTACACTGTTGGTTGAAACATATTTCCACTGAGTTACGTTACTCCATTAGCCACTCACATAAGCCAATGGGTGGAGATCTGCTATAGTCATATACAGACCACCTGTTGTTTCCAGCACATTGCAGAGCATTATGGGAAGCAGACAGACTCTAAGCTACAACCTAAAACAACAGTGCGGCATGTAGTGAATCGGGTGTAGCCTGAAACACAGTCAGATGGCGCACTGTTTGGAACAAGAAGCCAAATCAATTTTCAGAGGATTAGAAGCGGAGATGAGAGTAAATCTGGAATGGTTTAGGCAAGGCTGCAGACAGACCTTTGGAAGTGCTACCTTGGGAAAGAGGGAACAGAGAAAAAGAGAGCAAGATAGAGAGTGGGAGAAAGAGACAGAGAGAGACAGAGATATAGAGAGAAGAGAGAGAGGGTGAGAGAGAGTGGGAGAGAGAGACAGAGAGAGACAGAGAAAGACAGAGATATAGAGAGAAGAGAGAGATGGTGAGAGAAGGAATTTAACAAACACTCTTATTTTTTCCTGTCTATTTATCTACAAATATCACTCGGACAAACATGGCTAATAACCATGTTTAGTAGATATGAAGAAAAAAAATGAAAATTTAAGAAAGACAGAAGACAACCATGGCGAGATAAGTGTGTGTGTGTGTGTGTGTGTGTATGTAGGAATTCTGGAATAAGAACCTGCTTAGTTGTTGTAGAGTTGTTGGTGAGATGCCAACTGGCTCTCTGACAGTCCATTAATTGCCTCCATAAATAATCAATTGATGGGAGTAATTAAGAGAGATCTCAAAGTTTTAGAAAAACATTCTTCACACACACACAAACACACACACACACACACAATTACACACAAATTCTTAAAGAGAAACAAACAAACAAAAAAACCCACTTCCTTGTTTCTCTCACTTCCATAACCCTCTATTCCCTTCAAATCATCTCACGGCCATCTGCAAAAGCATGTGCCATCGTTATGCATCTGCATCCCACACACACACACACATACGCACACGCAGACACACAACCAGGCGTCCTTTATTGGCAAGCTAACACAACTCTGCTACCAGTTCTTTGTGTAGCTGTTGTTAGCAATGCGTTGTTTTACTGCATTAAAGCGAGGTGCCGTTCTTACAACTCGCTCTAGCATTGGCACCAGTGTGTTTGTAAAGGTATAAATTGCCACCAGTGTGTTTGTAAAGATATAAATTGCCACCAGTGTGTTTGTAAAGGTATAAATTGCCACCAGTGTGTTTGTAAAGATATAAATTGCCACCAGTGTGTTTGTAA
>JAOUQT010000018.1:1597057-1611146 GCA_025769995.1 Xyliphius kryptos | reverse complement strand
AAATTATTATTATTTTTTAATTCCCACCTTGCTATAACATATTTCTGGAATTTATCAGCATGTCCGCCATAATATATACTAAGAAGCAAATCTTTGGATAGGAAATAAAATGTAACAAAAGTAAACAACAATTTTTCCCAGGACACAATGATGCATACAGTTTGTGTACACATTAACATTTGCAGTTTTAATGCGAGTCTGGAAGATTTGAGTCTGGCCGCTTTCATAAAGTGTTAGTATGCAGTTGCTGGCATGGCGCACCGTAATTGGCGGGAATAGGTTTTCTCACTGCATGATAAATTCTGTCCCATAAGAGTGTGATCAGGATGAGAGAGAAAGAGAGCCGGTGACTGCGCAGACTAAAATAGGTTCCCTCTTATACTCCTAAATGTCAGTAAGCATGTTGAGCTTAATAAAACGTACCTCTGCGTTTTTATTACATTGAAAAAAAATGATTTTTAGACACTAATCAAATAATCATAGGTTCTTTTCAATTAAAACATCTATACAAATGTATATGCTTTAGCGGCATGTTTCATATCACACGCAGTGTGCAGATCAGACGGCTGTATGGCAACAACAAAATAATAAATTAATTTCTTTAAAATACCAAAATAATACAGTTAAATAATTGCAAGTGCAAGAATAAACTATTATTATTATTATTATTATTATTATTATTCTCAGTTGATATTATTATTATTATTATTTTTATTATTCTCAGTTGATATTATTATTATTATTATTTTTATTATTCTCAGTTGATATTATTATTATTATTATTATTATTATTATTATTATTATTATTATTCTCAGTTGATGGCTATTTCTAATTTGCTTTTAGTTTAAAAAGTGTTAATTAAAATGAATAATTTTATAATAATAATAATAACAACAATAATAATAGCAATAATAATAACACTTATCATATAAATAATAAATAAAATATATGATGTAATACATATTTACATAAAACAATATGTATGTAATAAATAAAATAACTCAAAATTGCTACATAATTATATATTGTAAATAAATTATATATCTTGTTAAATAGTTTAGCTGATTGAGCATTTTGATATTATTAAGACTCGAAGCTGAGAAAATGCTCTTGCACAAGTTTATGAAACCATAATTATAACTAGAATATTCAGAATTTTAGCATCATAATGTGAAACATCCAGCGCAGTGTGTGTGTGTGCGCGTGTGTGTGTGTGTAGATGAATTTTGTTTTTGATGTGCCTCTTGCTTTTATTGATTCGTTAGAAAAACCGATGCCCTTGCTTCCTCTTACTGTCTTTCATAACTTACATTTTTAAAAATAAACCTCAAGTCTTTGTCAAATTCTAAATCAATATAATGTATAAAGCCCATCCCATAATTACAAAATCTTGCACTATTCTTGGAGAAATGTAGTATATGTTTAGTAAAATACAATTACTTATGTTTAGAAACATGAGGAGAAAATAACTACATTAAAAGCACATTCTACTATGAAATGGTTTTAAAAGTATAAGCAATGACTATGTATTACGAAAAAAATATAGCGTAGTGCGCTTGTGCAGCAAATGCTGTATTTTCCCCGCATACGTACATGCCATCGCACGTGTGTTTTAAACTTTTTAGAACAAACAATTACAACATGCTTGGCATAGAATCAAGATGGGTACAAAGCCCGTTATATAATAAATTAAGAGAATCACTCACAAAGGAGCGAGTGTGTGTACGAAAGGATGCATGCCCTAGAGATGCCCGTCTATGTATGGGCAAGTGTGTGTGTGTGTGTGTGAGGATGCCCTTTCACTTCTGGGCAGACCAAAGTAAAAAAGACAAACTCACATGCTAATAAAGTATATACCATATATATAAAGAAAAGCAAATAGAATTCAGCAATTCAAATGACATGGAGACTATGGAGGTATTTCAGGAATGCTCATGTATCCTTCACCACTAACAACATGCAAAAGAAAGAACTAGTTACAAATGTAAGACATGAAATTATTAATAAAATGAGATAATAATGTCGATTAAACGTGTAAGGTCAAAACAAACTGGAATAGAATTCTACAGAATAGAATAACACGGTATGCATGGTATGTGTGTACACGTAATGCTGGTGGGATGAAGACAGGGCCTGTGGCCTTCCCAAATTTCTTTAGAGGCAGAAAAAAAAGATAGAATAAAAGAAACAAACCAAAAGAAAAAAAGAAAGAAGCCATAAGTTACTCTGACAAACAATTTAAAGGATAATCAGAAACCTTCACTTTAACTCTTCAAGCTCTGTCTCTCTCTCTCTGTCTCGGCTGTCAATCGTTTCTGGGCCTTGACAACTTACAGGTACGAGTGTAATGAAAGGGACATTGTGTTGCACTGAATCACGCTTTAGACAGACGTGTTTTAATCATGGTAAACCTCCTAATTAGAAACAGACTGCAGGCGATTCGCCTCAAAGCAAATGTTTCCTTTTGTTTTTTTTTTTCCTTTATCCTTTTTTTGCTGTTTGTCTTTCAAATGTAAATCATGATATATTCGCTTAAGTCAGAGCGCGCTGGGTATTTCTGTGCTCTATTTCTGAGATGACACCAGCTGATTTGCTCTAAATTGTGCTGGATTGAATTAAGACGTTCCTGCAGCTCTGGTTGAATTTTCATTATGATCTATTTGAGGTAATTGAAAAGAACTGAATCCACGCTGACGGCATTAAGATGTGAACAGCTGCAAATACACTGTATCCAAAAGTGAGTTCTCTACCTATGTCTCTTCTCGCTCTCCTTCTGTTTCTTAGACACACTCACACACTTTAGTAACATATAGCCTGTTCTTTATACACATTTAGTAACAAGAGACTATACAAATGGAACCAATTTCTCCATCCTACTCTTCAGAGCATATGAGTTCCTATAGAAAATGTAACCACATGTAAATCTCAGCTTAACAAGACAATCTGAAATTAAAGCAGAGATCTAGAGATGCAGTAAAGCACTTGTCAGAAATGACTAAACTCAATCAGCTGTCATTGCATTTCCAGACGAGTGGAGCTTACCGCTTTGCCGTTGTAGTAATAGACGCCGGGAATGGTGTAAGCGCAGTACATTTCTTCCTCTTCTTCTCTCTCTCTTTTTCCTCTTTTTTTCCACACTTCTCCGTTAGGATGCCCAAATCAAGTATTTTACTAGTTTTGAAAAACTTGCTGTCTCTCTTTCTCTCCCCCCTCTTTTTTTCACAACAATTCCTTCAGTTGCATTTTCCCATATGGCCGGGGAAAATCGTAGTGAATATGCAAACGAGGGAGAAACCATTTCTGATGTCCGGGTTATTGAAGGGGAGGAGCACAGACGGAGCCTCCCTCCTTCTCTCTCTCTCTTGCGCGCTTTCTCTCCCACTTGCTCCCTGCACTCACACACACACGCATGCACACGTATGCACACACACATACATATGCACATACACAATTCTTTCCATGATAAATCTGGAAAAGATCACTGCTGTGAACTCAGCTGAACTCTTTCAAAGAGAAACAGAGAAAATATTCTTCCTTTTTTTACTTTCCATCTATAAAATATTCTCTTTTCTTATCTACAGTAACCCTATTTCTACATCACCACCACATTAGCACACACAAAAACAAATTCATCTATGTCACACTTATATAGTCTAATATGTAGGCGTCTATCTATTTATCCATCCATCTATCCATCCATCCATCCATCCATCCATCTATCTATCTCCATCAAAGCACTGCATAAACATGAGTGGCCCCTGAATACAAACAGACCACAAGTGCTGTTAATAATCCCCCCTCACTCTCTTTCTCTCTCTCTCTCTCTCTCTCTCTCTCTCTCTGCTTCAATTTGATTAAAAGATGAGAGGCAGGAAGGGAATAGTATGATGCACATCTAATAACTTCACCATCTGTCTTCGGTTTTGGCCCGCCACCAACATTGTCTGTGTGAGCCTCGAGAACCCAACTTACAATTAGGAGAAAGAACAACAGTGCAAATAAGGAGCAAAGAACAGAAAAAGAAAGAAAGGCATACACGATAAAAGGTATCAGGGTGTAAAGGAGAAATCGAGAGACGGGGAGTGAGAAAGAGAAAAAAAGAATGAAAGACACAGTGACAGAAAAGAGTTAAAAAGAGAGCAAGAGATTCCAAGAGAGCACCTGCTAGAGTTGATGAATGAGAGAATGAAAAGGGCATGCTTACTTACAACACACATATTTTAAAACATTTAGGTTAAACCAAATGCACCACAGGAGCATTCCAGGTCCATGACCATCCTATCTGTATGTGTGTGTGTGTGTGTGAAGGAGGTTGGAATGATGTTGAATGAAACAGGAAAAAGAGCTACCTCACCTACATCACACACACACACACACACACACACACACTCAGACTAAACATCTGTAGTCTGAAAGTACGAAAGACCAGAGGAGGGGGAAAATGCTTAATGGAAATAAAGGAATGTAGATGAGTGGTAGGAAAAGAGGGATCAGTGCTAGGTAAAGCATGTGTCTGTCATATTTCTCATCTGCGTTCCCTACGTCAGCCAGAACAACTCAAAAAAAATAAATAATAATAATAATAAACAGTGAATTTTATAAAGCTACAGATACTGAAATTTCAAAACATAATGATTTTAAAAGTACAAATTGCTGGACATTATTTATAATATTAATAAAAATAGTAATAATAATTTATCCTATTATTATCATTATCATCATCATTATTAACAACACCTACAATTACAATATTAATAATAACGATCATTTTTATCATTAGTAGTATTATGATTACTATTATTATTATTAGTAGTAGTAGTAATAATAATATAATAAAAAGATTTCATTAAGAGAGATAGATAGATAGATAGATAGATAGATAGATAGATAGATATAAACTCTAGCAGGTCTAATTTAGCTTATCTACAGTAGTAGACAAAAAGAAAGGGAAACACAAAAATCTGACCTTTGGGAATATGTCCCAAAAGGAAGTACAGATCTCAAACCCTAACCCTTTCAACCCGTGTCAGTTTTAAACATTTAGGGTGCCGATTTCTTTGGCTTACTCATCTTATATTCATATACATTTATTGCGGGTAGCAATTTTAATGACCGGTTTTGTTTCTTTTGCTCATTAGAAACTTAAATGTGTTTCTCTCGTTCTATCTCCACTTCTCTAAAGTGACTATTATCCTGTGAATATTATAATCCTCTAAATATTATTTTATAATAATGACAAATCTAATTAAGTAGGCATATCCGGTTAAAATATACTCTTCAATTGGAAACAGAAAACACACACACACACACACATTCACCAGACAGCACAAACAGACAAAAACCACACTTCCCCCTCTTGTGGTTCTTTTAAACCACATTTCTACACAAAAGCCACCAACTCTGATCATTCTGTTATCATTTTAACATTTCCAAGGTGGGAAAATCATCTATGCTGCCAGCAAAGAGGTCCTTTGCTCGTGTGCTAAGTACAAAATGTGGTTTCACATCTACTGTAATAAAAGCAGCATGCAGCAATACAGTACCAGAAGCTTGTAATATGTGTGAGGCAGCATTTATCTTCTTCTCAGTACTCACTGCTGTAAAACATTTAACTGTACCAGCTTCAATTGATTCAAATACGCCAACACAATTTAGTCGGCACTGATTCATACAGTCGTTTTCAGAAAAGCCAGTGTTTCACTTACTGAATATGGACAGCTATCGATTTATCACAAAATACATCAGTACTGCAATTTTTACTAAAAATGACTCTCGTTGGAAAATTTTAAATGCTGCCAAGAACTTAATACTTTGGCACTTAATATTCAAATGAGTCACCGAAAGTGAATGTCTAATGTCTTTATTTTTGTGTTTCATCCTGTTAAGTAAAACGCTAAGAGCTAAAGATGGCTACACAAATAGAGAAAACATTTTAGTAAATAATTATCCCTTACCAAATATCACAGAGAGATGCATTGACTTAAGGTTAATATCTTTCAATAAGTCCCTGGTGAAATGGTTTCTAAAAGCAGGTGGACAGAGTGACGAAGACTATGAAATAAAGAGTGAGAGAGAGAGAAATAGAGCGAACTGAGCATTCACATGGGTCATTGTGTTCTTTAAATAAGCTTTATTTCACTCAGCATGTTGTAATCATTGGGTTTCTTTAATAATCTAATTTAATAATGTTTATTCAATGTAAAAATCGGTAAGACTAATAATCCTTTAGGACTTTTTTATTTTATTGTTAATGTATCCTTTTTTATTTTATATGTTTTTATTCAGCCCCTAATTCAATTGCAGAGCCATATACAATAAACTGGCAAAACTGAAACCAGGAAAGAATATATCATATATATATTTATAAATTGCTTAAGCAGTGTTCTTAATGGCTGAAGTAAGAACCAGGACATAGGGGACAGGTTCAGAAAGGTCCTAGAGAAGTTGTTGTTTTGATGTGTTTTAAAATCTCTAAAATATGTATATTGGCAAAAAAAACTTTTTCCCCCAAACTGTTTTTCAGCTTCCTGAACCTTCGAACCCAAGGCTGAGTCCAATTGTAATCTCAGAAATGGCATTAATCAAGCCGGGGCCTCGCACGATTCTGACAAACATTAAACACAGTAAGCAGGCAATTATGTATGCATGATTTAATCGGCAACTAATTAATATGCAAATGTATTCATATGTTAGTTACTAAATTAAAAATGCAAAGCAGCCCTTATGGTGAATCTGTGATTTCTGCACAAACACGGCATCTGAAAATAATAAAAAAAAACACAGAGAAAAAACATTCCGACTTCTGCAGTTTTTTTTATTCTTGTTCTTCCACATGGCAACCTGTTGCTGTTATGAAGTTTTTCTTTTATTAATTCATTTTTTGTAACATATAAATGTTCTGAACACAGATATTAATTAACTATCACCACTAATTAAAATAGCAATCATAGCAATAATAATTAGGAGCTCAAAAACATGAACTCAAGAATGGAGCATTAGCTTAGATTCGCTTCTGGTTCAGATTAGTTTTAACTCTGGCTTTGTTTGAAAAGCAGTCATCATGTGCGTCGAGCTAAAGACTAAAAGGGCTAAGGGGCTGCCCTACCTGCTTAGCTGCTGTAAAGGATTGTGGGCGATGAATAGAGGGGTCAGGTGAGGGATAATAGACTCAGGAAACCCCTTCAAACATACACACAGAGGGGCGCTGACACACACACACACACACAAAGGGGCAGACAGAAAGCCAGCTGGGTAATTGACCCAAGTGTTATATAGTTTAAGGAAAAGTCTCATTCCAGGTATCACTCTCTTATTCTTTTACATTTTCTCTGCTGTTCTTTTTGTCTGGCACCTTGTTCTCGGATTAAGATACGATTTCGTAATTTGTCCCGGTAAGGAAAAGAATTGTGTAATGCCAAATCCTCTTCCCCATCCTCTTTATTACTCTCTCCATCCCTTATTCTCATCCTCTTTCTCTTCATGTTCGTCCCACTCTCTTTCTCTCAGTCTCTCTCTCCTCCTCTTTTGGCGTGAAGTGAACTTTCCCCGCAGTGTTGGATGGCATTGCGGCTTGTAGGCTTCCCCTAAACCAGGGCCTGAGAGAGACGCTTTTTTTGATGTGGGGGGAACACATTTCAGTGTGGCCTGAGACACACATTTTTATTATTGTACTTATAACGCGCAACAACATCTTTCTTTATAATTATCTAATATTCACATAGTTAGTACCCAAACCTTGAACAATACAAACCTTCCCATTCCAATAAAATGTGGTGAAATTTAAATTGAACTGACGACCGTCACTCCATCTCTCTGCCAAATTTTATTGTCTGTCCTGCCATTTATTTCTCTTTTTCTCTCTCTCTCTCTCTCTCTTTCTCACTAGCTCTTTTATTCCTCTTTCTCTCCTACATTATTTTGAGCATTGCATCCAGCTTCTACTTTCACATGAGCTTTAGCACTCAGCTCATGTTTGTGATATAAATTAGTACATAAAAAAAATAAATAAATAAAAATAAATAATTAAAATTTGCAAGAATAATTACAATGATTATAATTACTATTAAATGTAATTAATTGTATAATATATAAGAACATTACTACTGTAACAAATAATTTCATTATTAGTGTTTATTATTATTATTATTATTATTATTATCGTTAGTATTATTATTCATATTATAATTTTATGTCTATTATTTTACAATTATCTTACATTTTTTGTTTTTTTTCCTTTTCTTAATACGAGTTTTTATAATAATTTGCATAATTATTCTCCTAAAGAAATTGGGAAAAAAATGGGTGTGTTATCATTTCCATTTGCATATACATAATTCAGCATAATTCAGCATACTGTATAATTCAGCATAATTCAGCATACAGCATTCTGTACTATACAGTGCATTATACTGAATAAAAAATATCTGAACCACGTAAAACCCCCTATATAGAAACTTAAATCATTTGCACACAGTTTTAATTCTGTCCACGTCCTGAAATTGCATTTCTTTTCTAGCTCCACGTCTACTGCAGTAACATCACACAGTAAGTCCCACTAGACCTGCTCCAGTCATTCAGATAAAACTCACATCTGTTAAAGCCATGCACAGTGTTTGTCTTTCCTAGTAATAGTAGTATCTATAAACAAATAAATACACAAAAAAAATTACATAAACACAACAGTGAAAATACACATGACTTTTTCATCCACAACAGCTTTACCGGCTGATTCGTGTTATAAACATCTTCTAGAAGATTCTCTCAGTACATGCCAATCTGACATCGTACAAACTCTAACAGGCACATGAGCTACGCAATTAAGCTCTTCTGGACATCCTTAGCAAATGAATACCACAATAACTGAAGGGCACACACACACACACACACACATCGGTAATCCTCTGCCATATCCTCAATATATTTCTGCCACATCATATATTCTCCCAACAGTTATTTGGGTTCAGAAAGGCTGTATATAGATTGTTAATTCTACAAATCTTTAAACCATACTAAATTGGTCAGGATTCCCACAAAATGACTTTTCCAAACAGAGACACTGACCAGTCATGTAAAACGTCATGCTTATGTCACAGACAAAATGAGAAATTCATCACTACACTACACTTTATATATTCCTTCTGTCAAAATGTCTAAATACCCCTCTGTTATGTGCAGATGCCGACCGGCAAAAGTTCCCTCTGTAAACTGTGCATGTAAACAAACAAACAGGACGGTGCTAATATGATTAGCAGAGCTCGTACAAAATGGTGGCCAGTGCATTGATCATTATGACTACGCTGAATGGCATAAAAAATAATCATTAAAAAATAAATCTGCACAAAAACAATATTTTTATTAATGTTTTAAGAGTTCTATCTCTTTATTCCTTTCAATTCACCCTGTCTACATATTGTTTTTCTTTCTTGATTGAATAAGTCTCGGATAAATTAGCTTGTAGCTAATAATGCTGCTGTAATATTCACCTAAATATAATTTCATTTACTTTGATATTTATTCTCATACTTACAATAATATCTTTCTATTTAATACATTAAATTTACTTTAGATACTATATTAATCATTATTTTTATTTTTTTGACCTAATAGTTATAATCCAAAAATAAAATGCTCTACATTTAAAATGCTTTACTCTACAATACACACACACATACATGCACACACACTTCTATCCCCTTTTCTATGCCCTTCCCCAACTGAAACACGGTTAATACTCTTTTTCATCCTGATAATATATTCCACTTCTCTAGCATTTGAAGGGATTAGCATTTATTAGCAGTACTTGTCTCCGATATGATTGTTTGTTCGACAGCGAGGCAGAAAGTGCATCGCTTTCTCTTTTTTAGCTGCAAACGCCTGCGCTAGAGATACAAACGTCTCTCTCGTGCGCTCCTCTTTCTTCTATAGATGTGTGGAGAGCAGACATTTTCTGAACTGGGAACATTTGGTCTGATGCCAATGACCCGATATGCCTGCGGTCAGAGAGAGCGTCCGGGGTCCATCTCACATTAAAAACAATACCCTCTCTATTGACCCTATAGTTTTTCCTAACAAAAATGAGATTGAATGATAAGTATTGTCCTTTCAGCTTATTTGATAATGTTTTTTCTGCATAAACACTGTTATTTTCAAGCTTTAAAACCATAATATAATTTCATTTATATGAAACTTTTTGTAGCATTGATGACATGCAGCGACATAGACTTTTTTTTCCCAAAATGGCATGGCTGTATCTGCAAGAAAATGGACACACAGCTGTTTCTGTTCTTTTACTCCTTTCCCCTTCAGTTTTTTTTCAATTCATTTAGGAAAAAGACGAAAAATGTATGAAGTCATCCAAATGGTACATTCTGCTTCAGCTCAAGTTTGAACTCCCTCATTCTGTTTCTTTCAACACACACACAACAGAGAATAGTAATAATTTATAGCAAATAAAATTGTTTAATTTCATAACGACAAAATACATTACTTTTGAAACGGTTAGTAAAAGCATTAGTGTTAAGCTGGAGTGTTCTTCATTCACAAAACTCTGAACTCAGCCTCAACACATCCGATTATTTATTATTAGAAGTTAATCTATTGTAAAACCAGCCTTTAGAGAACACACGCCAGTGTATTTCTATTGCCGTCCAAAGCCCGGGTAAAAGGGGGGGGGTTGCGTCAGGAAGGGCATCCAACATAAACCATTTGCAAATCATCCTCCATACAAGATTGGTCGTGGCCCGGGTGAAGCAGAAGATGCAGAGGACAGAGTGAAGTGGAAAATATTGACTTGCTGTGGCAACACCTGAAGCTTGTAGGTTCATCTTAAATTGTATTTCTTTTTTTTTTTTGAATGAAACACAATCCAAATGTTTCGGCACAGGTGGGAGGAGTCTGTAAATTATTGTCTTAAAAAATTATATACACAAATTCTGTCTATATATATATATCAATACATGATACCCACTCTCTGGTTCCTAAGACAACGCTGATGGTGACAGCTGGTGCAGCCATTTTCTTCCCCCCTCAAGTTTTGGGCCTTGGCCAAGACCTCACTGCCACCCGCTCAAGATCCTGTCAATCAGTCCCATCTCCATAGCAACACATCTCTTTCTCACTCTCTCTCCTGCTTTTTCTTCCTACTATTTATGAGAACATGCTGAAAAATAGTGGGTCTCAGATTTACGCCAAAGTTTTAGGGGTATGATTTATTTTTTTTTGCATTACTTATGTTGGTCATGTTTCCCAGCATGCACTACCTTGCTTGCCAGACTGAGAGCAGTCTAGGAGGCCAGCTGGAGCAACCAGCAATTACGTTTACAACCTAGATGAGAAACAGAACCAGACAGCCAAAGAGGACTAGCAGTAGCTCTACTGTCTGGAAATGGCACTGAGGCACATGAGCTCAGTGACACGACAGTAAAGTGGTATTAGCTCTTATAAACCACCTCAAGCTTTTATTAAAACACTTTATTGAGTTAAATACTATGTGCTTCCTTCAAAGCAAATGTTTTATGGTCCAGAACAATAAGAGAGACAACTGAAATAGTAAAAAAATAAAATTAAATTCTATAAGAGCTTCTAAAAATGATATTTCAATTAAATGACTTTTTCCTAAAGTAATGCTAGATACATTACTGATCAAAAATAATCTGTATTCTGGCTGTAAAATTAATTTAAATTAAAATTCAGAATAGACAATTGCATCTACCTACTTTTTAATACTCTTTTTCCATATGTTCTTAAGCATATTTGTATTCCCTCATTCCCACATGTGGCCAACAGAAGTCTGAAATATAAATGGAGTGCAGATCATTTTTGAAACACCCTCATAATTATTTTTCCATCTATCAAACAAAATCAAGTTCATTTAGAATAATTCAGAAAAGAGCAAAGGGAGGAAAACAAGTAGCAGATATACTGAGTGTTTACAAAGATTTCTCTTCACCCACACAGGAATATTTGTGCTCAGGTGCTACCAGTTGAAAAAAAAAAAAAGAACCACTTGCAATAATCTCAGGCATCCTGAAGGGGGCAGAGCAGCTCAGGGAACAGGGATTAAAGCGCACACAAGAGAATAAGTCCCGACTGTGCCTTCTGCTAGACCTAACTTAATTTAATTAACGCTGTCGACTTTAAACAAACTCTGATATGCACTCAGAGGGGAGAGAACGAACAGAGTTGGTGAGAATAAAGCTCCTCAAGGACAAACTCCAGAGATGCTGTCACATTTCATAAATGAGAATGAAAAACAAAAGAACCTATGCTAAATTTCAGTGCCAAGCAAATTCTATACAATTAACAATGTCAACCACATTATTTCTTGCAATTTTTATTTAAAAAATGAATTAAAAATGTAAAAAAAATGAGCATCAGAAAAATTATTTAAGTGACTTTGAACATTGTATGGTTGTTGGTGCCAGATGGGCTGGTCTGAGTATTTCAGAATCTGCTGATCTACTGCGGTTTTTAATCCTCTGTAAACCATTTCTAGGGTTTACAGAGAATGGTCAGAAAAAGATAACATCCAGTGAGTAGCAGTAATGTGGACGAAAGTGCCCTGTTCATGTGAGATGTCAGAGAAGAAAATGCAGACTGGCTCAGGATGCTAGAAAGGCAACAAAAACTCAAATAATCACTCCATGGATTCAATCAAAGCAATCAAGGATTGCAGAATACCTTTAAGAATCAAGTCAGCTTTTACTAGCTAGGTGTACCTAATAAAGTACCTAATGAGTGAATTAGATCTTTAATAATTACATGTGATATGTGAGTTAAAAAGTAACAGCTCCCTCTCTTGTTTTTGTTGAATATTAACTCGATCTTATTATATTATATATATATATATATATATATATACTAGCTCTTGAACCGTATTTTATTAAAATATCCAGTGGATGAGAAAAATGTGTCAATGCATAATAAAAGCAAACTACAAATTACTGAGACAAAAACAACAATGACCATCTGCTCGACAAACAAAAACTCAGATAGAAACAGCTCAAATACCCCTGAAAAAAATGAAACAATCGCGCGCACACACATGCAATGCAACTGCAGCACTGTCGTGCATATGAAAAACATGCATAAATACACACATTAAAAACAGATACACACAAAAATAAATCATTACTGCTTATTGAACTCGATGTTGAGGAACACAAGATGTTGCAAATATAACTGACATCCATTTCTAAAACAGTAATAGTTTACGTTTTGTACTTGGATGTGTAAGAAATTAAAAACATTATTTTTAACCACTAGAGAACAGGATGAATTATAGGCTTGACTTACCGAGGAGGGCAAGCCTGGTGGAACTTTACGCACTTTCTTTGTTTGGACCTCTGAAAAAAACCATAATTAAGATTTTCACATGATGAAGTCAGTAACAAATAGCAGATAAAAACACTCTATTTAACCCATGACAGGTGTTGTAAATAAAATAGAGTGCAATGATGTTGAAGTTTCAAAATTCCATATTTTATTCAGAATAGAACATAGATGACATATCAAATGTGTAAACTAAAAAAAAATTATTATGTAACAAGATAAATTGCGTGATAACACATTTTAAAAAGTTGGGACAAGGCCATGTTTACCCCTATGAGACATGCCCTTTTCTCTTTACAACAATCTGTAAATTTCTGAGGAGACAAGATGATCAAGTTGAGGGATAGGAATGTTAATCCATATTTGTCTTATGTAGGATTCTAGTTGCTCAACTGTCTTAGGTCTTTTTTGTCATATCTTCCTTTTAATGACTCACCAAATGTTTTCTATCTGGTCTGCAATTTTGCCAGTTCAGTAACCGGACACTTCTTCTATGCAGCCATTATGCTGTTATTGATGCAGTATGTGGTTTGGCATTGTAGGAAAATGCAAGGTCTTCCCTGAAAAAGAGCTCGTCTGGATGGAAGCATATGTTGCTCTAAAACCTGGATATATACCTTTCAGCATACCATCAGAGATGCAGGCTTCTGAACTGAGCACTGATAACAACTTGGATTGTTCTTCTGCTCTTTGGTCCGAATGAAACGGCATCCCTGATTTCCATAAAGAAATTCACATTTTCATTCGTCTGGCCACGGT
>JAOUQT010000018.1:1558246-1582665 GCA_025769995.1 Xyliphius kryptos | reverse complement strand
GGAGCCAGAACGGAGAAGAGTCTAGAAGCATGCCTTCCTCGTCCTCTATAAGATGGAGGGACCAGTCGAGCAGTTCTAAACGACCAGAGTGCGCAAGGTGCAGTGCGGGGTGTATGTATATATGCAGTATATACAAGTTTTAGACTTTTCCCTCTCAGGGAAATCCTCAGTTTGACTTCTGAACTGGTCTGTCTGCAGTTGAAGACATTTGATGCATCATGAAAGATAATATCTGGAAAATACCACCCAGGATTGTTACAATGAATCTTGAGATGACATAACTCTCCCAAAACTCTAGCAATTGGTCTCCTCATTTCCCAACCATTTACAGACTGTTGTTACGGTATAAGCAGAGGGGATACTACACAATGGTAAACATGGCCCGGTCACATTAAAAATGAGATAATATTTTTATGAAATTGTTAAGTGTTTCACTTTCAGCATGGAAAGTGGTCTATGTTTTGCTGTGAATAAAATACAGGTACATGAAATTTGTTAACCATTGCCATGCTGTTTTATTAACATTTTCTATTGTGTCCCACCATTTTGGAACTGTAAAAATAGGGGAAATTATGTATGTCTTTTATGTCCTTGTAAAGCTGCGTTGGGACAATGACCACAGTTAGAAGTGCTTTAAGACTAAATCAAAATGAATCTGAATTGAATTTAAAAAGCACACACTGGCCACTTTATTAGGTACACTTGTTAACTTGTTTGCATGTTAACACAACCCAATGCATTTAGGCATGTAGAGTAATACACCTGACTGAATTGCAAACCGAGCATCAGAATGGAGAAGAAAGCAGATTTAAAGGTCTTTGAACGGGTCATTGTTGTTGGTGTAAGACAAGCTGATATTTCAGAAACCGCTGATCTAATGGGATTTCATGCACCTCTGTCTCTAGGGTTTACAGAAAATAATTGGAAAATGAGAAAATGCATATAAAGGCAACAGTAAATCAAATAACCACTCATTACAAAGAAATGGATAATTCCATCTCTGTTGAAAGTATGCAACAAATTATTAAGACAGTTATGAACGCAAAAGTAGTCCAACCTTTTACTAGCCATAAATTGGCCGGTGAGTGTATGGGTGCAATCGTCAGGTGTCCCCAAAGGCTTGGACATATAATGTATTTTGTGTATTTTTTCATGTATGCTCTTAGCACACATTGTGGTTATCTGCAGTATTTACGTAGTTACCTTTTATTCCTTAAAAATAAAAATAAACCACCGCTTCCTGTAATAAATCACTGTCGCAAAAATATTTTGGGATGTGTAATTAACCTTATAATATAAATGTGTATCAACTGGCTAGATACAATACATACACAAACACACACGTGGTCATTAGTATCCAAACACTCCAACACGCTAATCATCATATGCACATAGCATTAGCCTGAAAGACACCTGAACACACTCAATGTTGCTGCGTCACACACCTGCCCACTCACTCCGACGGCAACGATCAAACACCGTCTAGTATAAAACAGACAGACTCATTTGCATCCTTGTCGCGAATTTACCTCCTTTCACTCTGCACTCATGTAGGATGCCAGTGTATGTGGTACTTTTTCTAAAACTCATCACATGAAGTGTGTGTGTGTGTGTGAGGTTTGTATCATTAATCTACCTTTTAATTAAGTCTATGTTTCACTGTGGTCTTTTAAAGAAAACAGCTTGCACTGTTGTGAATAGCCTAATCGTGATCACAACTGCCATTTAAAGAGAATGTGGCAAGAGAGGGAGTGTGTGTGTGTGTGTGTGTAAGGAGAGGAAAAGAGCATGTGACTGACTGTCTAAGAGCCCTCACATTGATTTGTGGCTCTCATCACCTTGTGGAATGCTAGCAGAGGAAAACGAGTTGGATGAGAAGAAGCGACAGGTGAAAAAAGAGTAGCTTTTAAGCACATTGCATGTACACACACACACACACAAACACACACCAATGATGACATGGGCCTTTTTAAAACGGAGCCCTTAACAAGGGGCAATTAACACGTTAACATGCAACAGGGAGACGAAAACGCAGAAAGACAAGCAGCCAAATGGAGGAGACGAGTGATAAGCATCTCATAGCAAATCACCACCCATGTAAGGAGGAGAAGAAAAAAAGGAAGTAAAGGAAGACAGGAAAGAGGAGAAAAACGTGTGAATTGCCTCTTTTCACAGCCAAAAATAACCCGGTAAACATCTCAAGTGAAACTGCTGTAACACAAACACTAAATATGAAGTAAAGTCTCAAACACTGTCAAATCGGCTGTTTAACGCGATCAAGCAT
Source organism: Xyliphius kryptos (assembly GCA_025769995.1). NCBI lineage: Eukaryota > Metazoa > Chordata > Actinopteri > Siluriformes > Aspredinidae > Xyliphius > Xyliphius kryptos. The sequence goes on along the minus strand of JAOUQT010000018.1, from coordinate 1,580,381 downwards.
TTTGGGAATGAAACCAAAGCAGAAGATTCGAAGGCTTTATTAGGAACATTTCACATCACATTACAGTGGCTAAGTAATGTACGAGGATGAATGTGCTTTTAATCTTAAATGCTGTTAACGGTTTGTTCATTACCTAATGACCTTGAAGATTTGTTATGCTTGACTGTGTGTGCGTGTGTGTGTGTGTGTGTGTGTGACACCACACTGGTCATGAATCAACCAAGAACATAATCTAATCTAATATAAAAGATCCTCAAGCTATGTAAATATTGCCTACCAGACGAGTTAGTAAAGCCAATGAGTTCCAGTTCTCACTAATAACGAGAGCAAGACAAGTTCAGCATGTGCAATTTTATATCTATATGGGATGGATGGCATATTCTCCGTCCCTGGTCACACAATCCAATCACAACCATCTGTGAGCTCATGTGCTGTATGCGGAAGAAGACAAACAGCGGTACGCTCTAAGGATGTAAGAGGCAATTTGTGCAAAAAAGCTATAGATATTGGCTTTGTGAGTGGTAGCATGTGTTTGTCCCACCCTTTCTGGCAGAGGGTTGAAGAGAGCTGTCTAGTAGGTGGCGCAGTGGATAGTGCTGTGGTCCCCAGCAAGAGGACCTGGGTTTGATCCCCACGTGGGGCAACCTGGGAATTTCTGTTTGAAGTTTGCATGTTCTCCCCGTGTTTAAAGGTGAATTGGAGAAGCTAAACTGTCCGGTCCTAAGCCCGAAAAGGTGAGGGTTGCATCAGGAAGGGCATATATCTTAATGCCAAAGGCTGTGGAGACCCCCGGTGACAGGGAAAAGCCGAAAGATGTTTATAAAACAATTTTATTTTTTAAAAGACATACATTTTTCTTTTGTTTTAGTTAGTTAGTAGTTCATTGCTTCCTAAAATGGGGTAGTAAGTCAATACAAATACATTTTTATTTTTTTTTATTTCCTAAATAATACAAAAAATCAAAAACAGTGCAAAATGTTTAGGGTCAGGGTTTGAAAATAGGGTCAGTAGGTAAAAGTAAAAAAGGTATTATTTTCTTACGCCTATCGACTTCTGCATGTCCAGCCTAAAGGAGTGTAGTAATATCAGAAATGAATATCTTTCTGCATCTTTCTAGGATTTCTACAGCCACAGCTTCAAACAAATAGAACAGGAACGTTATTATTATGCAGTATAAACATTTGAGAGCATTGGCTATATCCCAATCCCAGCAAAAGGCCAAATCTCCGGCTTTAGCAGGTGCATGTGGGACGTTTTCATTATTCACGGCAGTGCTGAAATAATGAATCTCCTGCTCAAAACTCTGCTGAACCGGGCACTGTAAATCACACACGGGTTATACTGAGCAATAAAAGATAACTTTTGTGATAAAAAATTATATTAATTTTGGCAAGTGGGAAAATATGATTTTGGACAGTAATTTCTTGGGCTGAGACTCAAATAAAGAATAGAGTGTGGATAAGAAAGTTTTACAAACGGTTTATGTGTGCTTTCTCTCTCTCTCTCTCTCTCTCTGTCTCTCTCTCACTCACCCACAAACCTAATCACATGCTCTATCTGATGGCTCTGTCTTGTCATCTGTCAAATAAAAAAGATTGATTTCAAAGCCAGCTAATTTTTCATAAGTGACAAGACCTGAATTATGTCCAGTTCTATACTCTAAAGTCACCAGCAACAGCAGGGCTGCCAGATTTTGGTGTCAAACAAATGTGAAGTGTCATGGAGAGACTGGAATATTCACAAACTTCTTAATCAAACGATTATATTGTTTGTCTACCAATATGGAAATGTTGGGAAAAACGTCTCTTGTAGGTTTCCACCCAACTATTATAAGAGCAACTACGAATATGAATGCTGGCATCCTCCTCATCATCATTACTAACATCTCCAACATAAAATAAACAAGATGAGAGATCCTGTACGGAAGCAGCTAAATGCAGCACAGTCTGAAAATGACACACAGAAAAACACAACATAGTAGCAGAATGTCAAAAGCAGTTTTGGAGACTTAAGAAGGACTTCATACCTGATGGCACCCGTGTAGGTTTGAGTCACGACTGTATGAATAGGATGCTCTTTCTGTTTTACCTGTTTAAAGAGAAAGAGAGTCATTAGTCAGTGATTTAACACCTGCAGCTGGGAAACAAAACATTTTACACATACACACACACACGCAAACAAACACACATACCAAGCTTTGTCAAAGTCCCTCAGTGGAGGCACCTAATTATATATGAACACATGCTGCATTCAAATTTACCATACTGCCCTTGGACTGGAGCCAGACATTCTGAGGTCAAGACCAAATTAAGTACCGGGTTTGTATCTTAAAAAGATATTGTGTTGGCTTTAGCCAATAAACCACCACTATAAATTGCGGTTGCTGTGAATAGACACTATTGGTTGTTCTCAGCTGTGTCCTCATCAAATAATACTATGTACATTATTAAATTTAATTATTGTCATTGCTTTATTATATTCTAGCATTAATTTATCTGATTAATTAGGTATATATTTTAAGAACATTATTTCTCTCTTACTATTATTATTTATACTATGTATTATTATTATTATTATCATTATTATTATTATTATTATTAGTAGTAGTAGTAGTAGTAGTAGTAGTAATCATTGTATTATTATTATTATTATTATTAGTATTATTGTTCATACTAATAGTAGTATTATTATTAGTAGAAGTAGTAATTGTATTATGTATTGTTTATTTATTATAACAATTATTATTATTATTATTAATATAATTATTATTATTAATCTTATTATTATTATTTTATTTGTAGTTGTATATAATTTCAACCTAACAAGGTTAACATATGCTGTACATTCATTCATTTATCAATTATAAATGAACACAATTCATCAGTCAAAGAAGTAACAGTGGTTTTATCTCTACATCAATATCAGTGCAGGTAAGTGTAGTTTCAGAATTACTAGCCATACAAGTAAAAACAACCCTATATCATTAATTTCTCAGCTGCAAAACAGCTTATTAAAAAAAACTTTGCTAATTATATACATTTATTCCCTTAATTGTGCATTTGCTTGAGGTGCATTGCTAAATAAATCTGCTGTTCTCCCAATTTCTCTGAGTCACACAGCTCAGTATTCCTACGAGGGCGTCGTTGGTACACAAATGACAACCTCTTATTACATAAAAACCTTTAAATCAGAGGTTTAGTCATAGGTAAGGCCACACTTTTAGACAATATTTATTATTCTCTGAGCTCAAAGCTCGAAAGCCGTGAATTGTCAGTGCCTCTTTTAGCATGTTAAAATACATTCTTTTAATAATTAAAAACAAAAATAGAAGCCAGAAAAGCCAACCAAATCCCTGCACATTAGTCTTGTCATCCAGCTGCGGATGATCTCTGTCATTAGTATGTGCTATATTCAGCTGCACATGTAATACGCTTTCCTATAACACTGCTGACATGAAGAAAACCAGTTGTGTTTCTGCTCGTTTCTAAAATCCGTTTTATTGTGCTCATAAGTCATGTTGACAACAATCAAGTTTATTTGCTATTTTATTTCTTTATCCTATTTATCCAGACGTGCACAGATTTTATATAGACAAAATATGATGTTCGAGTCACCAAATTCAAGGCGAGAATCAGCCTGAATGGTCTCTGAGAAGTGTAATTAGGGCTAGAGGGGATCCACGGTAGCTGCTTTTGTGCCAAGCTGTGATCGAGGAGGCAGAATTAACACGGAAATGGCACCTTATCAGTCCCTCTGAAGGTGCCATTCATAATCGTCTTTCACACACTCCTCAACCAGCCAGAACTTACACGCAGTGCCAGACTTCTGGTATAAAGTATGTGAGTGTGTGTGTGTGTGTGCGCGTGTGTGTGCGTGTGTGGGTGGGAGGGGACATATTTTAGAAATCTCTAAAACACAATGTCATGAAATGTAAAATGATTTTATGAAAACAGAAACACACACACACACACACAGAATTCTCTGTCAAACACAGACAAATCCAGCAAGAACAATTCTGAATGCAAATCAATTCAAAGTGAAATTATTCCTATTGCTGATTTATCTATTCTTGTGTTAAAATCATGTTAGTGGCAATGTGATAATAAATAAAACTTCCATTGCAATAATCCTGATACAATAATGCAATATCCTGCTCAAAAGAAGAAAGTGTTCTCCAAGCAATGTCTACAAAGCTGAACGCAATTGTTTGCGTTGTTGCAATTTTCTCTTCCTCTCACTCTCCGTCTCACTCTCTGCTTTACTCTCTGTCTCACTCTCTGTCTTTCAACATCCTTTCTGTTCTCTATTAATCCTGCTTTAGTAATGAATGAAATCAACACTCTGCATTTGCATTGAGAAAATTCCAAAATGCAATTAATTATATTTTTCTCCTCTCAAACACAAATCTATCAGAAAATACTAGATAACCTAATATATAATGTATCCCCTTCATGTCCTATATAACAAATAATATATTATAGATTACATAATGTTGCATTTTTTTTAATTTAATAATATCTAGGAGCAATTTAGAGTTTAGATTAACATTGCAAACATAAACCCATAATTTTGTTTGTATTTTGATTTAATCCCACGTGGATCAGACTTGTGCCAACTGGCAAGCCAATGCTTCAGCCAGCCCTCATATAGGAAACAAATTTATACTAATTACTAATTAAAACCAAATCAAAGAAGAAATTATTATTTAAGTGAATTAATGGAAAAAAATGACTACAGCAAAGTTTTTTTTTTTTTTAATCCCCTTGGCAAAATGTTTGTAAAATATAAATAAGAAAAGAGCATGTGTGGGTGGACAGCTTAGACATCATAAGTGATGACTGATAACAGCCGTGTCTCATTCAGTATATGGTAAAGCCTTTACATCACAGGAAGAGACTTGAGGCAAAAAAGCATGGCGGATCTTGTTCTTTGTTTCATCAGATAAACGGATATAGAGTAAATAAAGTGCAAAAGAGAACCTAGAGAAAAGAGAAAGACAGCTAAAAAAGGTACGATTAAAGGGTTTCTATGAAGTGTAACAGATTCCTGTATTCTATCACTATTTTTTGTGAAAAGATAAAAACAAGCTATTGCCTTCTTCTTTCCCACATAAGGAAATGGAAAGCCATTAGTAATTTCCTTTAACATAAAACAACATGTAAGACCTGTAAATAACAACACAGAAAAATATCAACAATGCCAACAAATCGCAGCAATGTCACAGTTTCAGCCCATAATTCAGACAGTTTGCATGTCGCTGATATGAACTGGTTTCCTGAAGAGATTTGCAGGTGGAAAAGGCATGCTAGCATTTTTCACCCCAACACCCTACCTTTCAACCTATATTTCTATTCCCTTGAATAAGGCGAGCCAAAAGGTGTTGGCAACTCCCAAAAGAGCTAGAGATGAAGTGAACTTGGCACACTGAGGGAGCATTGATTGGCCAGGGTCAGGGGTGTCTGGGTGGATGCTGGTTGAAATGTGGTGTTTGGTCATGCCAAGTTCAAAATTCAAGGCACTTTAAAAAATGTACATTCATTGATTCATTTATTCATATATACATGATATATATATATATGTATATATATATATATATATATCTCACAATTATAATATGGCATCCTTAATACTAACATGCTTTGTTCTTGTCGCCAAAAAAAGAATCAATCAAATAAGACATATTGTAAAATAATAATAATAAGTGACAGCCATTACTAATTCTTCTCTAATTAGAAGTGATGATCGGTACTTATCAGTTTTTTGCTTTTATTTTATTTTAGGTAAAAAGCGATTGATAGGCAATAGCTCCTTAAGATGCAACAAATTAAAATTCTGCCGAGGACGTTTGAGAGCTGTGCACTTGTTAAGTTCTTTTGAATGCGCTTGATTACATTCTAGGCAGGCATCCTGATGTGAAACAGCTCCCCATTAAACCCTCCCTACACCCTCTACCCTGTCGCAAATCAATAAAGCAACAAACACACGTATACACCAAGCCCTGACGCTCAACTCAACCCATAACCAAAAGAAGCTAACTTTGATGAAAATATTACATATGTGACATTCACACACACATATACACAAAGGAAAAAGCAACTAGGTGTCATTCTTCAGGTCGATTGTATTATGGTTGTATATAGAGTATATCTTGATGATTTTACATCTGCTTGAATAAGAATTGAACTCCTGATATTTTGTTTAATTCTGATAAACTCTCAGCGCAGTTTGTGTATTTGTTGAGAGTGTTTGTTTATGAGAAACCTCAGTCACAGAAATGCAGCAGCCACTGCGGTGTTTTTTTCTTGGCACGGTGACAGCATTGTTAGTGCCAAGCCCTATGGCGAGAACTACTAAAAGACGCATAAGGATGGCATTAGAACTCAAATTGTATCCTCTCATTCACTGTGTGCAGTTTGCCAAGGCACAATCAAAATTTTTTCCTCTTTTTAGTGTTGGTGGGGATTGAGGGGTTGGTTTGCTCTTCTGTACCCTTTCTTCTCATCTATTGGTCCATTTGTGATGTCCCCATCACGTATAATGGACTCCACCTGTGAATTTACACAAAAAGGTTGATTTCTTTCATCCCCTTTTGTTTCTGCATGCTTTCTTTGTCTTTCTTTTGGCAGATTATCATGCAAACCAAAGACAATAAACCAACATGCTTTTATTTTCACATTCCCTTTTGTTGGATGGATTTAAAGTGCGATCTTCAATACCTGACATGCTGAAAGCAAAGAGAAAGAGAACAAGGCTGTCTGTGTGTGTGTTGTTTTTTCAGAAAACTATAATACCTAAACATATGAACAATGCACTTCATTGCATTTAAACATATAAAAGAATAAACAAAATGTATCTTTGCCATGAACAAAAGAAGCAGCCGCTCTTAAATCTTTTTTTGTGAGTGGAGATGACAAAGACCCTGGTATTTATTAGAACGGATAAAAAAAACCACTGGTAGAGAATTGTTGTTCAGCGCAAAACATAGAGGATTGTGTAAAGTAGATTCCTTAAAACCTGGTTATATTCTCTATAACCTCTTCTGGCCTAGCAAGCTGTTTAACACGCTTAAGACAAGCTTTAGCAGAAGGTACATAAGCTTCAGTGAAATACCATAATAGCCGCAGGATGCACTCAATAAAGCATAAAGAGTTAATTTTCAAAAACAGATATCTCCATCTTGATATTTCTAGGTAATATTAATCAAACAGCGGTTTAGCTTTTAAAATTAAATAAAAATAATTTTAAAAATGTAATGTCTAAAATTTAATTCTTTACGTTTCTTTGTTAGTTATCAAAAAAAGATATTAAAATTCTAGGAATAAGCCTGACAACAGAATGTTTCATCATGTTTTATAAATAAATTTCCAATATACCCTTTTTTACATACAGATGTAGACAATGTCACAGACTCATAAGTTTCATCAGGATTAAAGTAATTCTAAAAATTATTTATTCATTTTCTTCAACTTAATCCACAGGAGGTCACCGGAAAGACACTGCCCACCCGGCAACTCGAGACGGAAGGGCAAGAACAACCCTAGGCAGAGCGTCAAGCCGTCATATGGCACACGCACATTCATACACCAATTAACCTAGCATGAATGTCTTTGAACGTGGAAAGAAACTGGAGTACCTTGAGAAAACCCGTGCAAACACGAGGAGAACATGAACGCAGAAATTTCCCAGGTCACCCCACCCGAGTATAGAAGCTGGGTCCTTCTTGCTGTGAGGCGTCAGCACTACCACTGCGCCACTGTGATGACTATATACAGTAATTTATTATTTTCTTAAAATGTTTATTTCTGCCTAGTTCTCATCTCATATACACGTTCAGTTTCTCCTTTCACAAGTCGATTCATTTTATTTTCCTGAAAACAAAACATAAAGGTGCAGTACCTTCAGAGTAGACACATCATCTTTTGTGAAAAAATATATTAACATTGCAGACTGTGCAACATATTTAGAATAAATCACTAAACTAAATTTTTTTTAGTTATTTTGCAAATGAGCCCTTCGTATATATGAAAAATAATATATTCTTTTATTATATTTCGCTTAATCTACACAGGATTCTGGCCCAGCTACAGCCTACACGACAACTCGGGCACACAGACATTTACACACTAATGGCATTTCCCAACTGGGGATCAAAACTGGGTCCTTCTTGCTGTGAGGTGACAGCATTACTGAATGCCCTAAAACAATACATTTAATTTATTAATTAATATTTCAAAGAAAAATCTATATAAATTATTAAAAATAAGGTGTCATGAAATCATTCTGGACATGTAGCAAAACTATGACATAAATATTTGAACAACGCACTCAAAAAGGTCCCTAATTATATAATCAGCACTAACTGTGGTATGGGTAACATGGTGGCGCAGTATTAGTGCTGGTGCCTCACAGCAAGAAGGACTCAGATTTGATCCCTGGGTGGGGCAATATGAGAAATTTCTGTATGGCGTTTGCATGTCTCCATGTGGGTTTTCCCCAGGTACTGTGGTTTCCTCCCGCATTCCAAAGACATGCACGCTATGTTAATTGGTGTCTCTAAAGTGGCCCTTACTGTGTGAATAACTGTGTTACCCAGACCAGTTGAAACATTTCTCAGAAATACCTTAAAAAACAGCCCTTCTAGAATTGCGAGACCAAAGTGACATCTTATATGGTATGAGATCAGTGTTTTTTAAGAGTGGGTGCAATAATAATATGTGAGCATGTAACTTTCTTATCGCAAGTGTTTTGCTCACTTTTTTATGTTTTGCTTAATTGTGTAACTTCTGTACATTCTGAAATATCTATTCACTTCACAACGTTACAACAGAGTTTTACTTCATTAATTCAAGGCTGTGTAGCAGATTTTACTGAACTACTAATTGCAAGATCTCGTCATTTGTTTCCCTATTGGGAGCATTCAAAACATGAATAACAATATTCTGTACATAGGGAATTTTTATTTTGTAAATACACAGGTACCATAAGTTTGAACGTTTTGTAATGTCACATGATTGTTAAAAGTCACATTATTTTAATAAGTGTAATCTTTAAATCTTTACACACACAACTGTGCATTTATATCACAAAACAAACATTCCATATGTATTTTATTACAGGTTGTCTTTAATTCCCAGTAGTGGGCCAATGATAATTAAAAATGTAATGTTTCCCTGGGTGTTGCTTAAGTCAAAATAATGAATACAATCACTTGTTGACATCACAAGTTTAAAATCATCTTTTATTCATTATAAAAAATTGCTCTAAATTGCCCAATCTTACTTTTTTGCAAACGTAAATCAGGCCTGAAATTCAGGAATGGACAGAACAACCATAGAAAGGGCACCATAACATCATAGGACACACACCCAATCACACACATATTCACCCACTAAGGGCCACTTTTAAGGACATCAATCAAAGACACCTAGAATGCATGTTTTTAAAATGTGGGAGGAAACAGGAACAACCAGAAAAAACCTGAGCGAAACCGGGAAGAACGCGCAAACTCTAAACAGAAATTTCCAGAGTCGTTCCTCTCAGGGACCCGGGCCCTTTTTGCTGCGAGGCAACAGTGTTATCCACTGCGCCACCATAATAAACAGAAAAAAAACAGTTTTAAACCAAAATCTAAAGAAAATCAACCTTATTATTTCAAAAAGCTGTGAATAAGTGCTCATCAATGTAAACAAGTGAAAACAATTTAAGTTATAACTGCACTCCATTTTTAGCAGACTATAGTCTGCTTCTGCAGTGGCTCGCTAGCTAGTTAAAACACGTTTTGTGCTGCATTCAGCATCCCCACAACGAGATTTATCACGTTCTCGGATGCGCACATGCTTTTAACCAATAGGTGTTGGTCCGAATCCAGCATCCTCACCGTGAGGCGCTTCCAATTCACAAGAGCGCACATAATGAGAGTCAAACCAGAATATCTCTGTTATGTGATTTAGTGATTTTCTTTCTCTGGTGACTGAAACATGAAACCATTTTCTCATTTTTTAGATCGTTCTTTAAATAAAATAAACGGGTTCAAATTGCATTTGTGTAATACATGTACACTGCTCCCTTCCAAGAAATGATGCATCTCGTGGAGAAGATACTGAATTCATCTGAACACTGAAGTGCGTGGTGTGCATGGTGTTTTTATCACACATTGTAGTAAAGATGACACTTTCCTTGCTTTGTTCAGCTATAGCATTGTGTAACATGTGATGACTGTTGAGGTGAAAACTGTACAATTCATTTAAGCAAAATCTCACAAACTGAAAGCTTTTTCTGGATCTGCATTGCTTGGTGAGGTGAAATCTTTACTTCCAAGTATTGTACTCATTGAACAGATATGTATCCGACTCAAATTAGCATGGCCAGCACTCAGTTATACATTACTGAGGTCAGTTTCATTTGATGTTATTAGAGGCTATGGGGACATACACACATAAATCAACCTAAGTCAATCATTTATACTGGTAGATCTTTGATTTATGCGCTGGCTATATACACTCTCCAGATACATAGTAATATGTTGTACCCCCCATTTGCCTTCAGAACTGCCTCATTGTGGCAAACTTACAACAGAGATGGTATTCCGCATTCCTTGGTTGTTACGAGTGGTTATTTGAATTACTGTTGCCTTTCTATCATCTTGAACAAATCTGCCCATTCTCTGACCTCTCACATCAACAAGGCATTTTCTTTGTAAACCCTAGAGTTGGTTGTGGGTAAAAATCCCAGTAGATCAACAATCATGCCACATTCAAAGTCGCTTAAATCACATTTGCCTTCCCATTATAATGCTTAGTTTGCACTTCAGCAAGTTGTCTTACAGCTTGACTAAATGCAATGAGTTGTGGCTATGTAATCGACTGATTAGATATCTGTGTTAACAAGCAATTGTACCAAATAAAGTGGCCGGTGAGTGTATACGTGATTACAAAATGTGTGCAGAGCAAACTCTACCAATAAAAACAAATACATATGAATAAATTCTGGTTTGAGGAAAGCCTTGTTTTAAATACACTTCTTATGGGGATTTGACTAAACAGCATGTTATGCTAAATAACATTACTTACCTGAAATGCATTTTAAATCATATTGTCTAATTCATCTCAAGAGAGCTTACTCTGTGTGTCTATGACACTATTAAGTAAATAGCCTAATTACTGAGTAAATAAATAAAAAAACAATAATCCTATAATAATAAAATAATAAGCAGAAATGTTACTGTTTCTTGTAACGGTAATGCAATTGATAGCTGCTACTGTGATGTGCCATACTGTATGAGATATGCAGAGATATCCTATACACCACCAAAACAATTGTATTCTATATAATTGTAGAAAGTATGGCGGCATGGTGGCGCAGTGGATAGTGCTGTGGTGCACAGCAAGAAGATCTCGGGTTTGAGTCCCAGGTCGTGCGACAATTTCTGTGTGGTGTTTGCATGTTCTCCCCGTGTTTGCGGGTTTTCCTCCAGTATTCCAAAGACATGCATTATAAGTTAATTGTCTCTAAAAATCTCTAAAGTGAGTTTGTATGTGACCTTTTGATGAAGTGGTGCCCAAGGTTTTTATGCCCTTGCACCCAAAGTTGCCCGGTAGGCACCGGCTGCTCTGTGACCCTCTTTGTATTAAGCAGACTGTATTAAGCACACTGGTTATGTACAATATATTGAATGAGTAAACATTTATTGTCCAGTCCTAAGCCAGAAAGGGTTGCGTCAGGAAGGGCATCCTGCGTAAAACATTTGCCAGATCCTAATGCGAGGAACTTGCTGTGGCGACCCCTGGTGACAGGGAAAAAGCCGAAAGATGAAAAAAAAATAAAAAATACATCTGTATCATATGATTGATTACAACAGACAAGACAGACAACTGCAGAAACAAACCTTTTATGCAAAGATACCTTACACTGGTTATGTACAATATATTCACTGAGTAAACATTTATGTGGAGGATGAAACAATTCCATAAATCTAGGAGTCAAAAGAATGTGTAATTTAAGCTCCAGTTCAGTGTAATTTATGTATAGTTTTGTGTAGCATACGTATGTAGGCGTGTTCGCATATGGATGCCACACAAATCACTGTGTTAGAGTTACAGAGGTATACATATGTGACAAGAGCCCCAGTAAAAGAGATGACAGATTAAAAATGTTGTGACAGCTATGACGGATTGAATATGTATAACGCACATGAACATACAAGTTTGACTGCAACTACAGCTAAGACTGTATAAATAAACAATGTGGGACTGTTTAGTAATTTTATCTATCCAGCTCTTGTTGTTCAATCTTGGTAGAAAAGTAGACTCAGTGTATAAAAATATGTGCCATGAAGTGTGAGGAATTGAGGCACCTACATTAGCATGGTTTGATATTTAAAGCATTTCTCTCACCTACACAGTTTCCCATTCAAATGGTGCCAGGAGCTTCTTTTTGGCTCATGGCTCTCTCTGATCTGGCACTCTGTGTGTGTGTGTGTCTGTGTAATTGTATACGCGTGCACATGTAAAACTAAAAACTACTATATCACTCCCTAATTTTTTTGGAAAGCAGAAAATATGTGAAAGGTATTCATGTGGGAATAATTAAATTAATAAGTAATAAAAGTACAATCCAAACTACAATCCCACATGGGACAACCCAGGGAATTTTGAATTGGTGTCTTTTAAACTGTCAGTTTGTGTGTGAATGTATGTGTGCCCTACAATGGAGTAGCATCCTGTCTAGGGTTGTTCTTGCCCTAGCCTTGACGGATACACACTGGCTAGTCCTCAATCCTGTGTGTATTAACTGGAATATCATGATTGAATGCATGAACAGTAGCTTTACACTGAATGATCACTGGATTAGAAACACACGGCAAAATAACATTCTTCGATTTAACTTTTTGATTAATCATAGCAGGATATCAATACTGAACAATCTCCACAAGGAGGCAGACATCCTTCATAGGCAAGTCATCCCATGATCAGTTTAGCAGCTCCACAAGTTCACTCATCTCTTGGATAAACCACATGTGGCCCAGGATGTTTTTTGATGGTTCCTACACTATTATGAGAGTGGATGCTTGACTCGTCAGTCGCTTCAATTAACTACTATAATACTAAATTTTCCCACTGCACTTGCACATGTATGTGTGTGTTTCCTTATTGAAAGAACTCTAATGGATGCACACCCCCACCTCCGCCCCCTTAGTGGCTATAATTACGAAGATGCCATGTTGGCTTTGTGTGTGTGTGTGTGTGTGTTTATGAGCAGGTGATGTGTCAGAAACAGCTGGAGAGACACACTGCTGCAGCTGCTGAGGCGTCCGGAAAAGCTGCGCCGTCCAACATGCCACCAATCCACTGTTAAATGCTGATCACAGAACAGCCCGTATATTTCAAACACACTGATGACAAGAACTGACACTTTAACTACTGATGTCGGTAGAGCTTCTATCCAAACAACTCACTGTCACTGTCACCAGTCTATTGACCCGGTGTGGGGGGAGTTGACAAATTCAACAGGCTGCTACATCCTTGGATAGTCTTACCTACTAATCTGAGAACAGCTCTTATCCTTCAGTCTTAACAAGTGATCTCAGAACTCCATATTACACAGTACTAATTTCAGAGCAGTTTCTATTCTCACAACACACAGATATTAATTACTGATCTTAGAACAGAATCTATCCATATAAGACAATAATAAAAAAAATCTGTTTTAACAACTAATATCAGAACAGCTTCTCTACTTATAACATAAATGGCATAAATCTGTCTTAACTACCGGCCTCAGAACGGCTTTCTATTCATATAACACACTTATAAAAATTTCTGTCTTAACTACTGATGTCAGAACAGCTTCTATCCCTATAACATTAATGAAATAAATTTGTCTAAACTACTAATCTTAGAACAGTTTTATATCTGATAAAACACAATCAGTTGTCAACTACTGATCTTAGAACAGTTTCTATCCTTATAACACAACGATAACAACTACTGGGAACAGCCAGATGTGCAGCAGTTGCTGAAACACTAGCCCCATACTTTTATTCTCCAACTATCTGTTCTCGGTCTATGTCGCCAAGCTAGTTTAACTTCAGAGAGTCTTACTCTTCCAAAAACATCTGTGATTCTCAAAGATGTCTTTGATATGTTGATGTATTACATATTTAAATGTATTCATTCATTTTCGTCCGCGTAATGAAAATGGGGTCGTGGAGAAGCCGGCAAAATTCTGTGTACAAGGGCAGAAACCCTAGACAGCGTGCCAATTCGTCATAGGGCACATACATGCACAAACACACAGAGTCACACATACATTTACACACTAATGGACACTTTTGAGACTCCATATAACATAGCATGCGTGTTTTTTGGAATGTGGGAGGAATATTCTACTATAATACTAATATATCACATATTTATATAATACTAATATATAATACTATATATACATATATATACATATATAATACTAATATATCACATATTTAATTAAAAGATATATATATATATATATATATATCTGTATGTATCCATATAATTGGCCCATCATGTATAATAATGAACCCCTTCATTTGTTGCATATTTAGTAGATTTTTAAAAACGTTATTTCTTGAAGTTCATATGCATTTTCGCTTGTTATTAACACAATCATTCATTTAAGAATGTGTCTTTGTTTTAGTGTGTGTGTGTGTGTGTTTGTTGTCCTTTTAGAATAGGGTGAGGACTTAAAAGAATCTGCCCATGCGTCTTAGCATAAAAGTAGATGATGAAAGAAACAGAAAGCAACAAATCGGTGAGAACATCCTCCAAAAGACACAAACGCTCCAAGCTAAACTCTGCTTCCAGGTCAATCCATTACGCTTGACAAGTTAAATGTTCCATGCTAGACCATATGGCATGTGAGTGGCTCTGCAAATGCATTACAATTAAAGGCTCTGACTCAAATTCAAGTCTTTATTCATACCTCTCTTTCAGTTTACCTTAATTTTTGGAATTCTGATGAATCTCTCTCTCTCTCTCTCTCTCTCTCTCTCTCTCCTCATCTCCCAGTTCTATTTGATAATTCAGAAGATATTTACAAACAAAAAGCTGAAAAAGATGACAATCAACCTGTCTCTTTATCTGTCTTTTTGTAAGTGGGTGTTCATTATTTTATCATCGTATTAATACAGGGTCGGGCAATATGACAATATAATATAATATGTATACACACACATTCAAATACACACACACACACACGATGAGAAAGATAGGAAATATTTCCTTAATAAGAATATGCATGTTTAAAGAAGAAGAGAGAGCGAAACAGGTAAACAGAAAGGATGACTATAAATGTCAGACATTTGAGTTGAAAAGGATAACAGATGATGCAAACAAGAAAAACAGAGATATAGATGCATGATGCAAAACACACAGATGGAAAGAGAGAGAGAGAGAAATGTAGAAAGAGCGAGAGAGGTGCAAGTGCAAGACAGCATCACAGTATCACTGCTCCCACCTAATCAGATAATAGCAGGGTGCTCACACTAAAAATAATCACATACTGGAGCTTTTGTGAGATACACTAAAAGTGTGGCAGAGAATGGTGACTTCCATTTTAGAGTGTGCGTGTGTGTGTGTTTGTGTGTGTGTGTGTACACGTGTGTCCTACAGCATTGTTTCCCTATGCTGATGAATAGAAGCTATTTATTAACTGAATTTCTCTAAAGTAATTACATTATATGACCATAATTTGATAAGGGCTGACTCTGTGTAATTTACACTCTGACAGGTATTTAACAGAGAGAAAGACTGAGAGAATGACATAACTAAACACTGAATAATGCGCTTCATCTATAATTCCTTGTCTATTTTTTTCCATGATTCCCTCTTGAGCTATAAAGAATATGTTTTCTATATTACTATTATTATTATTAATATTATTAATATTACATGTACAGTATTTGGCAAATGCTCTTATCCACAGTGACTTACATTTATCTTATCAAGACAACACAACTGCGCAATTAAGAGTAAAGATCCTTGCTCAAGGAGCCAACAGAGGCAGTTTGGCATATTATTATTATTATAATATACTGAGGATCAATCAAAAAATTATACGCAATCCGGTTTATTTTATCTTCGGTTGGGCGTTTTATCAGTTCTCCCATACAAGGCCCCTGTCTCCCCAGTTACAGCTGTGCAGGTTTAAACATGGTAGAAACCCAGTTCCAAAAAAAGTTGGGACAAAGTACAAATTTAAAATAAAAATGGAAGGCAATGATGTGTAAGTTTCAAAATGCTATATTTTATTCAGAATTAAACATAGATGACATATCAAATGTTTAAACTAAGAAAATCATTTAAAGAGAAAAATTAGGTGATTTTAAATTGTGAGACATCCCCCTTTTTCGTCTGGGGACTAAGGAGACAAGTTGATCAAGCTGAAGGATAGGAATGTTAACGCATTAAACAATGTAGGATTATAGTTGCTTAACTGTCTTAGGACTTTTTTGTCGTATCTTCCGTTTTATGATTCACCAAATGTTTTCTCTGGGTGAAAGTTCAGTGCCCGGACCCTTCTTCTACGCAGCCATAATGCTGTAATTGATGCAGTATGTGGTTTGGCATTGTCACGTTTTTAAGGAGACGTCATCTGGATGGAAATATATGTTGCTCTAGAACCTGTATATACCTTTCAGCATTGATTTTGTAATTCCAGATATGTAAGCTGCCCATGCCACACACACTAATGCAACGCCATACTATTATCATATTATCATACTATACCTTCTCCTCTTTAGTCCGAATGACACGGCATCCCTGATTTCCATAAAGGACTTCAAATTTTGATTTGTCTGACCACAGAACAGTTTTCCACTTTGCCACAGTCCATTTTAAATGAGCCTTGGCCCAAAGAAGAAGATCTGCGCTTCTGGATCTTGTTTAGATACGGCTTCTTCTTTGAATAAAACTTTTTTGAGTTTTATTTAGCAACAGGGGATAGAACAGTGAATTATGTTTATAGATAATGTTCTCTGGAAATATTCCTGAGCCCAGAAGCAATACAGAGTCGTGCCTATATGTGATGCAGTGCCGTCTAAGGGCCCAAAGATCACCCAGTATGGTTTTCCAGCCTTGACCCTTACACACTAAGATTCTTCCAGATTCTTGAAATCTTTTGATGATATTATGTTATGTAGATGATTAACGCTTTGCACACTGTCGAACTTCTTTCTGATATTGCTTCACTATTTTTCAGCGCAGAATTAGGGGATTGGTGAATTGGTGATCCTCTGCCTACATTTATTTCTAAGTGTCGCTGACACTCCAAGATGTTCTTTTTATACCCAGTCATGTTAATGACCTATTGCCAATTGACCTATTGAGTTTCAATTGTTTATACCTTTAACTTTTCCAGCCTCTTATTGCCCCGTCCCAATTTTAAGATGTGTTCATGTCACGGAATTTCAAATGAGCTAATATTTGGCATAAAATTTCAAAATGTTTCACTTTCGACATTTGATATGTTGTCTATGTTCTATTGTGAATACAATATAGTTTTTAGACATTTGTAAAATATTGCATTCCATTTTTATTGCAGTTAGTACTTTTCTCCAACTTTTCTGGAAATGAGTTTGTATAGGTTCATTTACATTTACATTTGCAGTAGCAGATGTCCTTGTCCAGAGGGAATTACAAAAGTGCTTTAAGATAATATCAGTAAACAAAATCTTTTTGACTAGACAGGAAACCAACAAGAATATCCTCAAGAAACTGTTGTAGAATTGTGCATGTGGGTTATTTTTTGGAGGGGGAAGAAAATTTGAATAGGAAAAAATAGGTTTTCTTGAGGTAAGTGTGGAATAAGTGGGTCTCCAAACGCTGTTAGCTACTGACTCTGCCGTTCGAGCATTAAGGGGAAGTTCATTTCACCATTTAGGAGTCAGAACGGAGAAGAGTCTAGAAGCATGCCTTCCTCGTCCCCTTAGAGATGGGAGGACCAGTCAGGCAGTGCTAGACGACCGGAGTGCACGAGGTGCATTGCGGTGTGTGATAAGTGCTGTAATGTAGGAGGGCGCAGGACCATTCTTGGAATTGTAAGCAGACATCAGTGTTTTAAATCTGATGCAAGCAACCACCGGGAGCCAGTGGATAGTGCGGAGTAGTGGCGTGATGTAGTTGTTACTGCAGTGAAAAAAAAATAGTAAGCGGAAAGTAATTCATTATTTTAGTTGAGGGGCGCTGTATAGACATGTTTATAAAAATATAAAGAACATTATGTAATTGCCTTTTCCATTTTTTTATTAAAATAAAGTCTTCAGCTAGAGTGAGGATAATATTTGACTTAGCCTTGTACAAGTTATTGTTTAAACACCTGACACTGACGCGATCAATATACAGGTTTCTTTCAATGCTGCTTTTAGTCAACACCAGTACACGTTCTTTGTACAGTCTAATTTTGCTTCCTTTTTAGGCTTATCCACAGCAATGTCTTTGGTCACTGATATACATAAACCCATTAGACATATTATTAAGAACACCTGTACATCTGCTTTCCCATGTCATTATCCAATCATCCAATCATGTAGAAGAAGCCCAGTGCATAGAAATTCACACCAACACAGCTTAAGAGCTTCGGTTAATTTAAACCTTAAAAATTTGAAAGGGGATGAAAATGTGATTTCTGTGACTTTGACCAGGGCATGTTTATTGGTAACAGATGGGCTGATCTCTGTTTATTAGAAACTGCTGATCTCATGGGATTTCACAACGGTGTAAAGCGAATATTGCAAAAAACAAAAAGACAGATCTGAAAGACAGTTCTGCATGTGGAATCAATCGCCTTGCTTATAAGGACAAACATAGGAGAATTGTCAGTTGCAGAATGTACTTTATATAATAACCTATTAAAATACCCAGGCTTTCGTGTGTGGAAAAGAGCAAATCAACGGAAAAAAAATTCACGGTAAACTTAAGCTGGATGAGCAACCGCAGAAGACCACATCTTGTTCCACTCTAATGGGACTAAAACCGAGGATGCAGTGGGCAATGTCTCACTTAACGTATTAGCAGTTCTTCACCTGTATGGAAGAACCTACACATTTGCTACATATAGCAGCTTCAGAATTTGGCTTCAATACAAAGAATATTGACACAAACTGGCAAAATATTGTATTGGATAATTAATTGTACAAATTCCACATCCTAATAGATCCTGATTGAAAGTTTAAATCTGTAGCGGTTTAGCATTGATATCTAGATGACAAATCTTCTGCAACGTTGTGCCCGGTTGGCTGCCGATCCTCACCAGAGCTTTTCTTTACTCATTTATTAATTTTCTATACCTGCTTAATCCTAGTTCAGGGTCATGGAGAGCCTGTGCCCGCCCGGCAACTCTGGGCATGAGGGCAGGGACAAACCTAGACAGGGTGACAATTCATCATAGTCACAAACACACACACATTCACACACTAACGGACTAACACCAATTAACCTATAATGAAAATCATTGGAATGTGGGACCCGCGTGAACATGGTAAGAACATGGAAACTACACACTAAAATTTCCAAACTCAAACCCGGATCTTCTTGCTGTGAGGCCACAGCACTATTCACTGTGTCACCGTGCCACCCCCAGAGCTTTTTATTTTTTACTTTTTATGCTATCTAATTCATTTTGATATATTTATTTTCTAATTCTGTAACTGGTGAATGATTGTGGCTGGTGAATGACAAAAAAATGTGTGATTCTTTTCAAACTGTGGTTGAATGACTCACAATGTTCTGGATGCTGCAAGCAGACTCTTTACTTTATTATTTCGCTTTCGCCCTTCCTAACGCAACCCTAACTATTTACCTGGGTGTGGGATTGGAACTAGAAATGAACTGGCTTGTGTTCCGCTAGCTTATTAATATTTAAATATCTCTTTTGTACCATTTCATACTAAAGCCCTTGCTAGATTAGATCAGTTTCCTGGGGGAGATTTCACACTTCTACTCAGTGATAAAACTTTTGCATCCTGACTGAAATACCAATACCACAGATGACCACTGAGTTCAGCGAAAAACAGGATGTAATTCAGCTTTTAATTCTTACTGAAGATGTTTGAGAAAAACACAGACATGATCATTTTGGAACGGATGAAAATCATAGAAGACTCCTATAAAAGAGAGAATTGCCCCAGGACATCATGCAAATTTAAGCCTTGTATTTTGCCATGTTGTATTTTTAAGGTTTGAGGCTTGTATTATCCTTGTTTGTCTCAAAGCTTTACTACCACAGACTGCAGATCACTTAACCATTGCTTGTTTGTGTTGACCTTACGATTCAGAACTATGTGGCCTTGAAAATTTCGGTTCTCCTGATACCGGTTCTTAATAACCAATCCTGCATATGCTCAAAGAATGATTCAATAAATTAATATACATCAATGATACAGTATAATATTAATAATTTTAGGCTTAAAAAACATTTTTACAAATATTAACTGCACGTTTACTATTAATAAAATTAACTAAGACAGTCATTACAAGTTTTCCTGTCTTATGTGTGTTTACAACCATCTTTAGTGTTGAAATCTCTAGTCAAAAACAACAAGTTTGATGTTGATGTATAGAAAGTGGGTGGAAAGACAAATAATCAGGGAGCATATGTGTTAATAAAGAAAAGGTCAGAAATGGTAATGAATTGCTCTAACACCTCTCCTTAGCACAGGGGGATTGTGGGTAAAAACAGCAGCTGAACAGCTGGAGGTGCATAATGAGCGTAACACACACCTGACCCACTTCTTTTTATGCGATGAACAAGAACATTATGCGACGTAACACACATGTACACACACATACTGTAGGGTTCCTTGGGTATATCTCTAGATGAATATTGATGAGTATTGGCAGAAACTCAAAACTAAGACAATGGCGAATGAGAGCATTAGCGGTAATTAATAATTTTATTCAGGGATTGGCGAAATTGCCTTCAAATAATATTACAATATTTTGGGATATATTTTTGGGATATGATACTGATTAACGATATAAAAATACTACTTAAAAGTTACATTTTAAAAACAATTTTCTGTAATTTGCTGCAAGTCTTTTACACTTGGTGCTTGATTAACGTTTGACATTGCACGTTCACATCAAAGAAGCTCCTGAGGTAAATCTGGTAGACTGGTTTGTTGGCCTTTTTTAATGAACCTGCAGAACGTCTCCAATCTCCAATTGTACATCAGTCTCCATTGCACTGCGTTTACACCAGAACACTAGTTTTTGTGAACTTTGTTTACTTGACAACCGAAATGGAATAATACAGAAAAATATCTGTAAACACAATGCCCTAGTTCAACTCTGTTCTCTGTCAGGAATCAATAATCAATAATGTCTGATGATTATCAATTATATGCACGGCCTGTATGTGCCCATTTAACCATTTTTTTATAAACACACTGTTCACAGTCCTTTAACAACGTTTATTCTTTGAACAAGTTACAGCTCAGTTGGCTGTGAGGACATGCAATGATACTAAGCAAAAGTACAGTTATACTAGCTTGTGTCCACACAATATATAGTTGTACTTCTGGGGAGTGGAAATACATAGAGGGCTATGGTACAGAATGTGCTGTAGGTATTCCACAATGCCTGAACTCTATGGCATATATTAAATAGAGAAGTATCAACTGGTCTTTAAAAAGTGACTGTAGGACATAATGTAGCTCTGTGTATCATATGAATCCAAATCATTCGCTCTATTCACTAAACACAATGTAAACAATGACATTATCTTACCAGAAAATGTAAAAATGTCATTTTTAAATGACTAAAGTGGGTGAAGAGTGTTGATTTTTTTTCTCTGCACATTTCCTGATTTGTTATCTTACATGTAGAATGGCTCTTGGTCACGAAATTCGCAATCAGAGTCTATTGGTCAGGTTGGTTAAGTCATGTTCATACCATGCATTTTTCACTGTTAGTCACATTGAAGGCCACTTGAAGTTTGGAGGTCTGTAGTGATAGACTCTGCAGACCTATTCGCACTATGCGCATCAGCATCCCTTGACCACGCTTCATCAGTTTACGTGGCCTACCACTTCAGGGCTGAGTTGCTTTTGTTACCAAACATCTCCATTTTCTTATAACACAGCTGACAGTTGACTGTGAAA
>JAOUQT010000018.1:1528349-1541892 GCA_025769995.1 Xyliphius kryptos | reverse complement strand
TATATATATATATTTTAATTAAGAACAAGTGTCAATGGAGTTAACGGTCAATTTACACCTGACACTCCCCAGCTGAGATTCTTAGATTTTGGGACTCATGCCAAGAAACGCTCTTCTTAGTGTCCCAAGCCTCTCTCATTTTCTCAATTTTTCGATTTCTTCCTCCTTCATCTCTCAACTCGGCTCCTTTATTGCACCCTCACCTATCCCCTACAGCGAGGCAACTAGCCTGTGGGGAAAACAGAACCTCAGCAGAGCAGGATAAGGGGGTGGTTTACAGAAACCAAGGACTGTGTTAATTAGAATGGCAAAGGTGAAGAGTGGAGTAAGGAGAGTTCACATGCTTTTAGGACCCTCAACCCTGCCCATCAAATGCCATCTGGGCTTGCGAGTGTGTGTGTGTATATGCAAGGATATGTTGAAGAAGTCAGTATAAATATACTGTAGAGTATACTAAAATGATATATATATATATATATATATATATATATACACACACAGTAAACCAACAGTGTGCATGCTGGTATTTGGACTTCTGAATGTTCTATGCACTTAAGTTCTGCTCAAATAATTAAATACCTGTTCTGTGTTTTTGCTTAAATTGTCCACCGAATGATCACTGGATAAGGAACACTTGGCAGGTTGAATATGATCACTGATAAAGTGTCCCAGTTGGCGATTCTCATGTAAGATGTTGATATGTCCACTGCATAGCAGAAGGTAATTTTTTTCAGATATGAGTAAACTGGGAAACTTGAGTGACTTTGACCTTGGAGAGATAATTGGAGCCCGGAGGTGTGTTTCTGTTGTTTCAGCAACAGCTGCATTCATGGTCTGTTACAATACCAGGGTATAATAGGTGTACCAGGAGTGAAAGAACATTTCCACTTTCTCATTAGAAAGAAGAAAATTAGTTGATCTGTTTTATCCTATAGTGAAACAGTTGTTTGCAGGATGACTCCACCCCGACTAATTACAGAGCACAAGGAGTTCAGAGCTAAATGAGTTCAGTTGTTTTCTTCTGAATAAAAACTACCACACAGAAATCAGGACCTGCTTTAATAAAAACATTGTATATGTCACATCATTTGAAGTGCAAAAGAGGAAGTTAAGAATGATCTCTATGCTGCAATTCTTGAGAAACACCCAATCTGAGGGCTGCTAGGAATCAGGATTCTTGGCTGAAAAATGTAAGATCTTGCAAAACAAAACACATACAAAATAAATCCTCATTAATAATATTTTGGGTTCATTTGCTCTCTTTCTACTCGGCATTACTTAAAAAAACCAGCTAATAAATTATCAGAAAATTACAACAGGTCAGCAAAACTCCTCCAAACTATAAAGATTTGCAAAAATCTTGCATCCGGGGGAGAAGCCCTCTGCTGAATTATCAGTACTGAACTGGTCTTGTGTGAAAAGTGCTGAAGAGAAACAACCAAACAGAGAGTTGCTAGCAAACCTGCTTACAAGTCCAAAACTTGCAAGTGCTTTGTGGCCAGGACAGTGACAGTAAAGAAGCACTGTGTTCCCTTACCTGCACCTGCTTGTCATATTGTATGCAGCACTCACACAAACACATACACACATGCACGTGTGCAGGTATAAATACTCATAGACTCACATAGACTCACTGGCCAATTAATTATGTATGCCTGTTCAATTGCTAATTAGGAGAAATATCCAATCAGCCAATAATATGAAAGCAACACAGTTCATTTTGAATAAGTGGAAGTGAAAATGGAAGCCTTTATTTGTCACGTATACACTCACCAGCCACTTTATTAGGTACACCTTGATAGTAAAATGTTGGACCCCGTTTTGCCTTCAGAACTGCCATAATTCTCCACAGCAAACATTCAACAGAGATGATATTCTGCATTCCTTGGTTGTAATGAGTCATTGTTTGAGTTACTGATGCCTTTTTTATCATCTCTAATCAGTCTGCCCATTCTCCTTTGACTTCTCACAATAACAAAGCATTTTCATCCACACAACTGCTGCTCACTGGTAGCTAGACAGGCTGATCTAGTGTGATCTTGGTACTCTCTGATCTGAAGCTACAATTTGAATGACATTTTGATAGAAGGGTCAGAATTTGTTTCAAACATCATAAAATCATACCTAGTTCTGAGGGATCTGACTGCTGGTGGTGTGATGTTGCTGG
Organism: Xyliphius kryptos; assembly: GCA_025769995.1. Taxonomy (NCBI): domain Eukaryota; kingdom Metazoa; phylum Chordata; class Actinopteri; order Siluriformes; family Aspredinidae; genus Xyliphius; species Xyliphius kryptos. The sequence continues at coordinate 1,539,725 of JAOUQT010000018.1, read as the reverse complement.
CAAGATTTTCTTAGCACACATTGTGCAACTTAAAACAAACCTTTCATTGTTTAAACACCACAGGCGACCTTAGTATTGTTCCTGACCATGTCCATCCAATTATTTCCATAGTGTTAAAATTTTTCAATGCCAATTTCCAACAGGTTAATGAAGCATGTCACAAAGCTTTAAAAGTTCACACCGTTTCCATAATCGTGGCAATGATTTTCACCTACTGAAATGGATTCCACAGTCCCCCCAAAAAAACACAGCATGCACACACAAACCTAAGAATCAGGCATCTGTAAGCCCACACAAATGTGAATATAAAAGGACATGGACAAACATGCATTAAACTAATTCCATAGCTCTTACAGTCTCAAATCCCAATTGTACTTTGTTTTCAATAAAAACACACACACACACCATATAAATTTCTGTGTGTGGCTCAGCAGTGTAAACCAGTCTCAGCAGCACTGAGGTGATTGGGAGTAAAATGAATGAGTTAATGCTTCTCTGAATGTCCAGAGTAAATACAGAACAGTAAATAACATTGGTAAATAACAGATAGAGAGAGAGAGAGAGATAGAGAAAGACAGAAAGAGCTGGAATCCAATATGAAAGTGTGTAAGCTTGGAGGATGAACCAAATCTGTGCGATGATTATCTAAAACATCTCACTGTAATCTGTAAAGTCTGTAAAGTGCTCTCTTTCTCCCTTATAAAAAATCTTTAAGAGAAAATAATGAGAACACCCATTGCTCAGAGCCTCATTGTGCTGATATTTTGTACCTTGCAGTGCTGATGTTTACAAAAACGACTTGCTTATCTAATATCTCTTCAGTGTGGAGAATCACACACTCAGAAGCTAATAACTGCTGTCCATTGTAGACTTGTGATAGTTTCAAAACTGGTACATTAGGTCTATGGCATCTCAAACTATCATCACAAACATAGTATTTCCAAATAGAAGGGCAGTCAATACTGTGGATGTGTAAAGAATTTCAGAGATATATTAGAAGAGCTTTACTGGGCGGCACGGTGGCGCAGTGGATAGTGCTGTGGCCTCACAGCAAGAGAACCCGGGGAAAAAGCCGAAAGATGAAAAAAAATATTAGAAGAGCTTTACGATAAAACTTTGGGTTAAAGATGTGTGATGTTGAAAATAAGCAATGTTTTTTATGATTCTGACAATAACACTAAATAGATGATGACAACATGACAACTTTAAAACTTGAGTTGCATGTTTGAAAATCTATTTAAACTAGAAAACGCAGCTCCTGCAGAAACTGTGAACGTGTTATGTGGTTCACTGACAAAGTATTTTGTGTGTGTGACAGACAGTTATAAAAATGTAAAAAATAATAAGTGGGTTAGACATTATGCTATAAAGTTGTTTATTTACAAATATAAAGATTTCCAATGCATAATACTTGTCTAATAATACTAATAAATTGTGTTTGGTCCTATGGTGTAACACAACTTCAAATTAATTTAATGTTTTAAGGTTTTTAAGGTTTTATTAATGCAATTATTGCTTTGAAAAAGCTTTAATTTAACTATAAAAAATAAGCATTATTATAATTTTACAAGCGTTTATGTCCAGTGCTGTAAAAATGCTTATTAAATGCTGAAAAAAATTAGACATGTTTTCATTACACTTACAAAAGTTAACATTAATATAAATTTGGTAATGGAAACACCTGGTTTTCAAAAGGAATATTTGAGAAAAATCATTAGAACACTGCTGGAATTTGAACTCTGCAGTTAAAATATTTGTTTTCAAATCTTTTGACATATAATATATATATATATAATAAGATAATCTATTCACTTTTATTTCTGCCAGCATGAATGGCATGACGTACTGAATGCCCATAAAAGGCATTTGGGATATGTGTAAAAAAGTAATTATGTGAATTTCCATCTTTATATCTGAAGTCCCTTTTTTCTTCCTCACATCCGCGATTCCATCCATATTTTTGACATGTCAGTCTGTGTACATTGTTGTTATAAATTCATTCTCTCACAGAGAGAGAGAGAGAGAGAAGACATTAGTTTGTGTCACAGGCCATTTAGTAAAGTAGCATACACCACCCATAGCACACCCCGGTATTCTTAGTGACAGAAGATTCACTGAGAAAATGAGTAATAACCAGAAGAAGTGAAACAGTTGTGTACAAAAGTATATAGTATATAAACAAGCAGACTAATACAGAAAACAGAGTATAATAATACTTTTTTGGCTTAATTTTGAATTAATGGTCACTTTAAAGATTTTTGCTATGTAGCTAACAGCCAAGAGTGTCTGGAACAGTCAAAGGGTTTTCCTTATAGTAAACTCCTTATAGTAAAAAAAAAGCCTTTGAGACCATGTACAGATAGTGACACCTATATAGCACTGAGAATCCTCATTCATTTAAATATTTTTATAGCACAATCTACCATTCAGACCAATTCACTGGTCACGCTGCTGTATTGTGAAGTATATAACTCTCATAGTAAAGTAACAATTACCTCTTCATGACCAACCACTAATAATAACATACAGAGTGATGTCAGAGTGTCACTCAGCACCTACCTGCCAGTCTAGAGTTCACGTAGGGCGGAGAGATGCCGTCATGTGATCCCAAGTCCCGACCAGCCATATGAGAGTACTGAGAGCCGTCAACGTAAATCTGGTGCAATAAAAGTAAAAGGTAAATATGACAGTTCAGGCATTTTAATTTCCTGAATAAAAAATAAGCAGCAAAAGATAAGTTATTAAGAACGGATCTAATTAAAGAGTTCATCTATCGCAGAAGATTTGTTTTTAATAAAGCAAAAATGTAAAAGAATCTTTTAACTGTTTTATTCTAAAGGAAACATTTAAAAACATGTTCATTTCCAGCCTTTTATCATTATCTCAAGAAGTCACGTGTTATATATTATTTTGCATTTTTAACTGACCTGCAAATATTTTTTATTTGATTTTTGTATCAGTTATGTTGTAAAATGAATAGTTGTAAAATCATTAATCACTGACTCAATAATGCACAATTAATATGAATGAATCAATATTTCTAACAAACAACAACTAAACAACAGGGAGCCTAGGACTTTTCAACTGTACTGTATTTTATTCACGTTAACACAAAGATGTCCATGCGGCCAATGGTCCATTTTTATTTGGCCCCAAACAATGTCCAAAATCATAAAACCCTCAAAATTATCATGGGTGACCAAAAATGGCAAACCCACAGCAATTCAAGATAGCAAGTGAGTGGAAAGTATTTCATTTGCAAAGGGAAAATCAAAACTTTTCCCCATAACCAAGGGAAACTTTGCTCTGAAAGATGACACTGTGAGCATTTTAATGTCATCAGCCCACAATCACTGTTAATAAGCAGCAATAAAAAAAAATGCAAAGAGTAGAGAGCTGGGGTTCGCTCCCCACTCCAGGCAAGTCATTGCTGAAGTGAAGTTGAGCACAGAACGTAACCCTCATCTGCTCCTCTTGAGGTGCATTGTTTTTTTTTCTAGTGGGCACATATTTAATAAAGGTAAAACACTGGACAAAAAAACGTTCAAGAAGACAAAACAGTCATTGATTTATATACATTTTAGTAATAAATTTAATAAAATGTGTATATTTATATGTGAAAAGATGAGGACACCCATTATTTCAGACATTATTAGGAAGGATAGATCTAGCAATATTTATTTTTCCTTCAAACAATAGCTGTAGATAATGGTGATGAAATAGTTTTGACTATAAGCTATTAGTATTGTAAAAGAGTTCGTTGCTACACATCTGTAAGTGTAGCATTTGACTTCTATATCATGTTAATTTAAGAAATAAAATCCCTCAGTTTATGAGCAAAAAAATCTTCACCCACATTCTGACAAAAAGTCAAATAGTAAAACTTGGAAAAGTGCTAAATAAGGCAAAGGCTAATGAGTGCATCCTTTGGTGTGCATCAGTGTCACGATTCTCCATTTGCATTAGCAGAAAGTGCTTGGGTAGGCATGTCCTTCACCTTACATCTCCAATTTCTGCTGATGGCAAACATGCTTTTATGTTACATGACCTTTTCAGTATGACCTCTGAACTCAGCAGATGAGCCATCCACAGAGACAAACCAGTGCAGTTCAGAAGAAGAAATAAATATAATTAAGCAACTGATAAATATATACAATAAATACAGCGCTACAATCTCTTACAGCCCAGGCTAGGGTATAAAACTAAGACACATAGGAAATGTACTCATAAACTAATAACATAGACAGTAAGACTGTTGGGGAAATATACAGATACACAGGAGAAACACGTAAGAGCTACTATACCCTCACAATAGCCACATGTCTAGTCATATCAGTCATATCCTTTTAAACACAATGCCTCATTTCTTATGTCTTCTGCAGGTCAAAATGGATGGGAAGGTGAATATATGTTTGTGAGTCAGGAAAAAAAAAACGATATGCCTTTTGTGTTATGAGGCAGTGGCAGTCCTGTCCAAGAGCGTAGACACCAAACGCAGAGCTAAGTATGCCAGATTGAGTCTTAAAGAAAAACAACAAATAGTTCAAGAAATAAAAGGTAAATTTCGATCGCAGCATGATGCCAGGATCAAATACAATGTGGCGGTAAAAGCTAGCTTTACTGGGGGTAAAGTAATTGCCCACACTGAAAAGTCTTTGAGAGGGTGCATTTTTAAATCAGTCCATACAGATACATACTTCTAAAAATGTAAGTTTTTTAAAAAAAACACCATTGTGGACCGAGTTAATGAACTAGCAGGAAACCTGGCAACATGGCTAGTCCAAGAGACACACAGCTACATAGCTTTTTCCTTAGCTCTTGATAAAAGCACAAACAACATGGATACAGCACAGCTATCCATTTTTATAAGAGACGTCAAATGGGACCTTTCTGTGACCGAGGAGCTGTTGGACGTAGCTGCAATGCATGGGACCACAGTAGGATGGGGCATTTTTTTATGTGGTGAAGAAGTCAGTAAGTAAAAGTGCATTGCCCTGGGAAAAGTTGGTGGGGTTAACCACAGATCTGAACTGTCATACAAACTGGTTGTGTAAATTAACTGAGCATCTCACGCAAGTGAATCAGAAGCTGCAGGGACGCAAATATGTCATCACCCAAATATCCAACATGATCATGGCTTTCCAACGTAAACTTGATCTATGGATATACCAGGTGAAACAGGACAATCTTGCCCACTTTCCTATTTCTCAAAGCATCTCAACTACATTTCGTAGTACTTTTTTATGTATACAGCTAGCCACCGAGCTGAGCTGGTAAACAAATGAGTTTGATCGGCACTTCTCAGAGCACAACAGTCATGCTTTGCCCTCTTTGCCAATCTGACGTCTGCACTGACGTCTGCACTGCACTGCATAAAATGTATTTCAACCAAGATTAAGAATAATTAAACTATGTGCAATTTTAAGTGTGTGCTTGCATTGTGTGTTATATGCTTGCATATGGTGTGTTATAGGACAAGTGTCATCTCATCAACTTCACCTTAAAACCGGACAAATATAGTTGTGAACTGAGACAACCTGTGTTGTTATTTTCAGTTGATTACATGTGCATAGTTATATGTGTAGCAATATAGTGTTTATGAAGACAAATTTTCACTGTAATCAAACCATGGACAGACAGACAGACAGACAGACAGACACAGATAGATAGATAGACACCTTTGTTATACGACTGCTATTTCCCCAGGATGATGAGCTCTGTCTGTCCTCCACAGCTGCTGCAAGAAGAACAAAAGAGAACGCACTTAAACAGTGAAAAAATATTATTGAATATTTGCCATGAAAAGTGTGCATCTGTCTTGTTATGTTCATTCAAAACAAACAAATCTGTAATGTTTAGCTTTATATACTAACACACATAACTGCTCTGTCTGTGCATCTGAAAGGTCAGGTATAACTAAAACTCCTCCTACATTAGCTACTGCGCTGTAAATACAGTTCTCTTAAATGAAGGGTCATGAACACTTGTGCTATAAGATATACTGACCTCAAGTGGATGATATTCTAAAAGAGGAATACACTTGGTATATATATATATCTGTTATTTACCATTTCTATGTAAAAAAGATATTGAATATATCTAGATATGCTTTTAGCGTTGTGAAGCCATTTTAAAAATCTTATCTGCATATTAAATGTAAAACAGCAGGCTCATGTTGTAGGGCGTCTGTTAGGCTAAATTAAGTTTCTGGTTTCACTTGAATTTCATTGAAACACTCCAAGCCATTTCTTGTAGCGCAAGAAGAACACAGATGGTAAAAGTACTTAATCACTTAATGACTAAACATTCATTCACTGAAACCGAGTCCGTCTTGCTGAAAGTTGAAAGGTGACAGCAATACCGAAGCGCTTTATAAATAAAATTGAATTGAATTGAATCCCACATGGGCAATGACAGAATATGCAAAGAGCACACAGAAAGAACCCTAGCTGTCCTACTCAGGAACCGAACCAAAGACCATCTTGCTGTGTGATGGCAGCTTTGACCAATGCATCTTCAAACCATATAAAATTTCAAATCAACCAATAGAGTATTAAATTAAGTATTAAAAGGTATACATAAAGCACCTTTTGGCTGTTCCCTATTTGTACATATTTATGTAATAGGGATTTTGGACCAAATGGAAGATGAGTGATTGAGTCCAAAACCTCTCTTGCATAATAAAATGTGCACAAATGAGTCCTTAATCAGGAGGTGCATTATGGTTGATGTAAAATTTTATGTGTTTCTGAGGTGAACTGGGTGATACAGCCACCTCACAGCAAGACGGTCCTTGGTTCGATTCTTGACTAGAACAGGCTGGGTCCTTCCTATGCTATTTGGAAAAATTAAATTTCCAAATTAATGAATTATAGTCATTAATTCATTTATTCATTCATTCATTCATTATAATCCACATGGGGTCATGTGCCAGCCTTAACTCGGCTTAAGGAAAAGGGTGAAGATGAATGAAATTAATAATAATAAACAAGAACAATCAAAAGTGATACATGCAAATGTAGCTCAAAAACAAATGAGAGGCACGTTTTTATAAAATATGTGCAAATACAAAACAAAAAGTACAAGACGGAGTGAAGAAAATAAAAGTCCGGGACTGAATTTGAGAATGCAATCTGCTTCCAACAAAAATGATTCCGCTGTGCTAACTGGGGCTGCAGAGGAACAAGATAAAACCAGGGAAAAATATGGAAGAGAAAAGAAACTCAAAAATACTTCTGGTTAAGACATTGGTTAAAAAATTTTATTAAAACAGGAAGGATAATCTGTAGAAAGCAGGAATTAATCTCGCTAAAGAGCGTGAAATGTAATTCTTGAGTCGTAATTCCGAAATCTTCTTCATTTCATCGTCGAAATAGGTATCAAGGAGCTAGGGATGAAAAGAAAGTCCCACCAAAATCCTAGCACTGTCCCTGACAAATTACCTTGTCTTTTCAGCCGACATCCATCCAATTATTTGGCATGGAGTACCAAATATCCCTGTCAACTTACTCCATAGCGGTCTTCAAACAAATTAACAGTGAGTCGATTAACGGTGCAGGTTAAAAAGAGATCCCACAGGTGATCGTGTTTAGCGCTGTTGTGCGCTGGGCACATTTAGCACCACCTTCTTCTCCTGCTGCCAGCCAGAGAACACCTCCTAGGCCCCCTGGTGGTCGGCGGCCCTCAAACTCTTTTAAAGAATTATGATTTACTAGCATTTTGCTCCCTTTGCAAATATTTTATCCACAGCAATTAAGACTAATCAACATCACTTTTCAGACCTTCTGGGCTATATACACGTACACCTAACTTACTGATGCTGACTCAAGACACAAAAGGTTCCATCAAGATATTTTGTACGATACACTTTAGTGCTTCTATGTCTTATTTAATGCACTGTCAACATTTAAGTAAATATGCTTCCTCTTTGCACGTACTATGTGTGTGCTTGATTACATTACATTACATTTTGGTAAACAATATACTGTGATGCCACTCATTTGTGATCTTTGCCATTTCCTGTTTGTGAACATGCAACAGCATGAACACTGGATAACCGGAGGACATATTCAAATGCTAAACATTTGAAGTAATTAATTGAAGTAACTGGTTATATTAATTACTAAAGACATCTGAGAGCCAATAGATGTTTCAAAAAGTCAGGATTATGTGCAACAGTGGGGAACCATAAACCATAAAACATCAGATAATCAAATATTTCCTGCGACTCTTCATTATTTTCTCTTCAGTTTATATACACTGAATCAATGTTGACCATGACAAGGCTAGGAAACTTGCCAAACCATGCACCCACTTGAGAAAAGTTATGGCTACCACTTCCAGGCTGTTTTTTATTTACGAATTTCTGCAAGACAAGCTAGAATGATCCAATAATACTTTGATAATACTCAGCTTAACGTTTAGACCTGGCACTGTCAAGATTAACTAACACTCATTAGAAGAGATGAAAAGAAAGGAGGAGGGGGAGAGAGATAGAGAGAGAGAAAGACAGAGACAAAGAGAAAGAGTGAGAGAAAGCGTGAGAGACAGAGTGAGAGACAGAGTGACATTTTGGACTTCCCTTCATTTTTGAACAACCCTTTATTTTTAAACTATTCAAAGAACTCAGACACCACAAGGTCATTACTGATAATACAACATACATATATATTAAATACAAAATCATGATCAAACCTACCCATGTAGTCATCTCACTCTACATATTGCATATACACTCTCCAGCCACTTTATTAGGTACACCTTGCTAGTAAAATGTTAGACACTCTTTTGCCGTCAAAACTGCCTTTATTCTTTGTGGCATACGTTCAACAAATTATTCCTTGGCTTTAATGAGTGTAATGAGAGTGTAATCATTTACATTAAACGTATATTAAAACATCAGGGCATTATGTAAAATATTTAAAAAGCAATACAGCCTGAAACAATACATAAAAGCATAAAACATTGTTTTTCTTTCAGAACAAAGATGGCACCAATGTAAAATCTCAGGTTTTAAAATAGGATCAACAGAAATCACAGATGCTGCATGAAGTAAAATCATCCACTGCAGGTTTTTGTTAATGGTGGCTTATTCTGACTAAACATCACTGCTCTGTGTGAAACAGAAAGAAAATTCCTGTGATCAATTTGCAGGTGCAGTGTTAAAATATATTTAGTATTTCTCATCTTCTATGGAGCTGAATTAAAAGTGGGACAACCTGTTGTAGCCATTCTCACTCAGTCACTCTCTCTCTCTCTCTCTTTCACTCTCTCTCTCTCACTTGCCCTCTCTCTATGTGTGTGTGTTAGTTTAGACGCCACAGTCTCTATCAGGAGCTAATAAAGTTACAGTGACAGACAAGCCCGTGTCTCTCGTGCAGATGAAATTAAAGCAGGTTGACATGAAACAGAGATGTATTAATGCACTTATCTCTGCCGTCACAAAGAAACAGACGCAAGCTATTTATGTTTCATTTATCCTTTAGAGAAAGCACTCTCTATCTCTCTCTCTACCGACTAAGAAAAAAGATCTTACAAAAACACATACGTGGATTAACAAATGTCTTTCCCACACACACCCATACACAGAAGTGTCTTCTTTGTGGTGGTTATATAGCATCTTTCTGCTTATTCACACTGGGTCCTAGCAGACAGCTATCTGTGTTACCTTGTCTAAATGAACCCAGCACTTATGTCACTCAACTAGACAGCCTATAAACCTTCACTCCTGTTTGTATCCCTGGAGCTTAATGAAGGACAGTGAAAACTTCTGACATCCCCCCCACACCAAACACACACACATTTATAAATGAAACACCTAGTCAAAATGTTTATTATTAATAATAATAATAATACATATATAATAATAATAATAATACATTGACCACTTAACATCAAAACAATAAACACATACAATACAGTCAGGTAAAGAAAGCATAGTTGATTAAAGAAAAGAGTTTTTAATAGAGATTTGAAGAGTGGAATTGAAGAGACTGAGGAAGAGAGTACCACAGAGTGAGGGCAGCCACACTTAATGATCTGTTCATGCTACTTGCCTATGACTGCTTGCTATTGCTATCGACCTCCTGTCACTTGTGGAGCCGCATAGAGTTATGAACTTTCTAGAGTTCTACTGCTGGTTCCCTACCACCTCATGCTGTGCAATATTGTGCTGATGTCTTGCATCTCAGGCCATAGCAAAATTCTATGCCAACGTCTTATCTACTCCTTGGCTGATCTCTACTCATTACGCACCACCCGCCGCCTGTATTCTTCCACCTACTGCCTGTGCCAGTCTCTGGAGATTGCAAGAAAACTTCACTACATACATCGCGGTCAAAGACATCGTCCACACTTTCTGCTTCCCATGCTGTTTCTGGAAACACTGCCTGCTCTCCTGAAGTTCGTGATACTGCTTTCGGATCCAGGAGACACCAACACAGACTGCTTTGTGGAATAGACTTCAGTGTTCTACGGAAACATTCGTGGACTCACAACCTGCTCACCAACCTTCACCATCACTCCGGCTTCTCAACTCTGCACTGTTCAACATCCAGTCTCTCACAGATAAAGCCACAATTCACCAGGACTATTTTGCCCACCGTCACATTGAGCTGGGTTTTCTGACTGAAACCTGGCAGAAACCTGGTGAATTCAGCAACCCCTCCTGTATTTAAACTCCTTACATCACCTCCTACTTCTGGCCGGGATGGGGATTTGGCTGTACTGTGTAGTCCAGTGATCAATCTGTCTGTTTTTAATGTTCAAGTTGTCTCTTCATTTAAATGTCTGACTTTAAGAATTACTCGCCCACGCCCAGTTACTTTACTGTTAATATATCGCCCACCTAAAAGCTCAGTACATGATTTTTTATTTGAAATCAGTGAAGTATCGGCGGTCATTAGCTCACTTTCCCTCTCACTACTTGTACTTGAGAATTTCAATATCCCCATTAACATTGGGTCTGTAACTGTATCTGAATTTCTTATTCTATTCTGTTGCTTTGACTCAAACTAATATGTAGATTTTCCAACTCACAAACATGGTCATATTCTTGATGTCATTTGTACTTCAGAAATATATATGAAAAAATGTAAAATAATTCTGTCTAATTATTTTTATTAGTTTTAGGCTCGCTTAGGTCATCATTTTCAGTTGAAAAAGAAAAGGTTTAGAATTATCATCCCCACAGGATGATTGTACGCTGTTGATAATAAAGTGCCTACTATGGACTTACTCCAAAAAGTCAACGATAGTATCCTATAGCATATTGTAGGTGTCTTTATGGAAGTAAATTATTTTTTCTTAAGCTTCACCAGCAGGAGACATTTTATATTCTTAGTACACAACAGTAATATGATCTTTATTTAACAAAAC
>JAOUQT010000018.1:1504735-1519467 GCA_025769995.1 Xyliphius kryptos | reverse complement strand
CAATGTAGACATGCAGGTAGTTGGTGTGAAAGCAGAAGATGCAGGGGACAGAGTAAGGTGGAAAAGGTTGACACGCTTTGGCGACCCCTGATAAAATGGAGAGGCCGAAAGAAGAAGAAGAAGAAGAAGAAGGATTGTCTCTGGGATTTCATGAGTGTGATCCTGATATTATCTTATATTAGGAGGACAGAAAAGCATTGTTTAGACTGGATTTAAGATCGGGAAATAAATTGACAGTAAGAGAATAAACGTGTAATTCACAAGCCAGAAACAAACACATCACAAATCCAACAATGGTAGTCAGGGGCACGCACAGGTCAATTGATCTGTAAGCACATTATCGTACAACAGACAGGGTTTGGCTCAATAACTGGAAAACAGGCACAAATGCGAAACAAAGGAGTAGGTCAATAGCACAGAAGCGAGGCTCGTGTAGCATCTTGTTTATTACTTCACGCTGAAATGCTTCTAAGCATGGTATATATCTAGCATGACTAATCAAAGTGCAGGTGTGTGTGATTACTAAACCCTTCAGAAATCCAGAAGCGCAGACGTCTTTTATAGGACAAGGTGCATTTAAAATGAACTGTGGCAAAGTGTAAAACTGTTCTGTGGCAAGATGAATCAAAATTCATTCAGACTAAAAAGGAAAATGACAACCCAAGTTGTTATCAGCGCTCAGTTCAGAAGCCTGCATCTCTGATGATATGTGGTTGCATTAGTGTGTGTGGAATGCTCAGCTTAGACATCTTGAAGGAAACCATCAAATCTGAAATGTATATCCAGGTTCTAGAGCAACATATGCTCCTATCCAGACAACGTCTTTTTCAGGGAAGACCTTGCTTTTTCCAACATGACAATGCCAAATCACATACTGCATCAAATACAGCATCATGGCTGCATAAAACATACTGAACTTTCACCCACAGAAAACATTTAGTGCACATAAAATGGAAGATATGACAAAAAAACCTAAGACAGTTGAGCAACTAGAATGCTGCATTAGACAAGAATGGGTTAACATTCCTATCCCTAAACTTGAGCAACTTGTCTCCTCAGTCCCCTGACGTTTACAGACTGTTATAAAGAGAAAAGGGTATGTCTTTCCACACATATACAGTGCTTTCACATGTGCCCACATGCACAAACACACTTATACAGAACTGCAATTTTGCAGTCCATAAGAGAATGGAATGTATCGGGAGATCCATGTTACATTCAAACACACACACCCACTCACTGCCAGATGTTAAACTGCCAATAAGAAGAGCACAGAATAGAAACTCTTTTCAATTTACAGTCTCTCACTCACTCACTCAATCTCTCTCTCTCTCACACACACACACACACACATGCCAGATTAACCCTGTAGAAGAAGCATATATGGTATATATATATGACTATACGGATGACTATAGGACACTAGTCATAAATGAACAGAAGATTAATTGTTATTTTTGTCTGTTTTACAGGCTGATCAATTTGACCATAGAATAACCCCATTTCACTAGAGAAAATGACATCATTAAAAGAGGAGGGTGGCATTATCATCCACTTAAAAGACATCTATGCACACAGAATCCTATAAAGCTCCAGATGTTTGGATATCCTTAGTAGAATCATGCTGTCTAGCTTTAGTAATGATACAGTTCTGTCTTGAGTCACAAGTCCACTGTGCAGCTGCTATTTGAAAACCGTGATACTGCTTCCTAAAATATTCACAATGAACACTCCAAGAAATACACAAAGATGAATAATATACTGGATTTGAAAATGTTCAAAAACCCGACTTCTGTGGTCGCAGACTATGCACTAACACACAGTAAAGTGTATGTATTTATTTCATTGAACTACAGTATCTGTAATTATTTACAATTACTTTTACAATGTATTACAGATTTAACAATTAGCTGCCAAATCAATAATAGAATCTCCCAATAATCATTTTCCAGAAATTTCAATGTCATATTAATGAGAAATAAAGCACCTTGACCTGAGTTAGTGGTTAGTGATCTATAAGTATCCATGTATGCTAACAGCATTTTAACAGAATGGAATTTATCGAAATAGCATATACACATTAAGGCATGAGAAAAATGAACTACAAATTATATATTGAATGCCACGCAATATATTTATTATAAATATTATTAGGAACAAGATTTTAAGTATACAGGTGCTGGTCGTAAAATTAGAATATGAAGAAAAAGTTTATTTATTTCCATAATTCTATTCAAAAAGTAAAACTTGAATACTATACACACAGAATTCTTTTAATTTGGTGATTATAACTTATTCTTTTGGCCTCTACCTTTTATCAGGGGTCACCACAGCGAGTCAATCTTTTTCACCTTACTCTGTCCTCTGCATATTCTGCTTTCACACCCACTACATGCATGTCTACATTGACCATATATATATATATCTCCGCTTTTGTCTTCCTCTCTGCCTCCTGCCTGGCAGCTCCATTTCTAACATCTTCCTAGAATCTGCTTCCTGAATTCCTGCACCTTTGTGACCACTTTTCCCTGTAGCCTGACGGTTCTACCTCCCTCCCTCTTATTCACACACATGTATTCTGTCTTATAAATGTTGACCATTTATTCCCCTCCTTTCCAGAGCATACCTCCACATCTCCAAGTTCTCTTCTAGCTGTTTCCTGCTCTCACAAACATCATAGTCCACGGTGATTACTGTCTGACCTCATCTGTTAGTCTGTCCATCACTAAACAAGAATGGGCCTTGATGCAGTCTGACCTTTACCTTGAAGCAATCTGTCACTCATCTCACTACTGTCATGCTGTTATCATACATGTCCTGCACTAGTCTAACATACTTCTGCTCACAAACAGTCACTGATTGTCTAAGCCTAGCTTCAAAAACTGTGTGACTCCCTAAATGTATGCCCCTGTAATTGCTACAATTCTGCACATCACCCTTGTTCTTATAAATTGGTACAAGTACAGTTCCCCTACATTCCTCAGGCATCAATTCACTCTCAAAATTTCATTAAATAATCTAGCCATAAACAACACTCCCATCTCTCCTATACATCCTACACTTCTTTCCCTGACATTCTCTTCATTCATCAGCTCCTCAAAATATTCTTTTTCCTCACCCTCTCCTCACCTGTCAGTACATTTCCATTTCTATTCTTGATCACCCAGACATGTTGCACATCCTTTTCCACTCTATCTCTGTTTAATCATGGTTGCTGCTGCTATTCAGCCATCTGGAAGCTCTTTGCCACAAAGCCTTTCTTAACTCCTTTCTGAACTCCTCACAGCATTCCTCCTTTCTTAACTTCCACCATATTGTCCTTTTCCTTACATTTGCCCTCTTCCTCTTCCTTGAGTCATCCTACAAACCACCATTCGATATTGTCTAGCTACACTATCGCCCCTGCCACTACCTTACAGTATCCAATCTCTTTTAATGTGACCTTGCCTCGCTTCCCTCCTTGTTGTCTTCGCAAACAGTAGCCCAGTACACTGTTTGCCACCAGTACTGGTGATGGTCGTTGTTAACCCGGGCCGCGACCGATCCGGTATGAAGGAACATTTAATAACAAATGTTTCACGCCAGATGCCCTTCCTAACGCAACCCTCACCATTTACCCGGGCTGGGACCTACACTAGTAATACACTGGCCTGTGCTCTGTAATAACAACTAATAACTGACAACTACTAAAAAAAACCCAAATTCAGTATCTCAGAAATTTGAAATATTACTTTAGACCAATACAAAAAAAGGATTTTTATAAATGCTGGCTAACTGAAAGCATAACCATGAAACAAATCAGCATGTAGAGCATAAAATACTTAGTTGGGGCTCCTTTTTCAGAATTACTGAAGCAATGCAGCATGGAATCAGTCTGTGGCACTGCTCAGGTGTTATGGGCGCCAAGGTTGCACCAATTATGGCCTACAGCTGTTTTACATTGTTGGGTCTGGCGTATCGCATCTTCCTTACAACACCCTATACATTTTCTATAGTGTTAAGGTCAGGTGAGTTTGCTGGACAATTAAAAACAGGGATACCATGCTTTTAAGTATTGAGTGCTGTACATGCTGATAAGTTTCATGTGCATACTTTCTAGTTGGCTAGCGTTTCTAAAAATTCTTTTTTTGTATTGGTCTAAAGTAATTTTGTACTTTTCAAACTATGAACTAGCACAGACTTTTTCTTCCTCTAACTATACATACCTTGTGAAAAGCAAGAAACAAGTAAGGAGATGTGGCCTATGCACAAAACTATTACACAAAAAAACTCTTCCTGTGGATTATGACAACCCTAAATTTCAGTATGAAATACTAGAAAGTGCAGTTCCTGCGAAATCTGTGATGTGTGGTGCATTCATGGGTATACATGCAGCCTTTAAGCCCTTGTGACAGTAATGTTAAATATAGTTAGAATTATGTCAATATCTCAAATGATGTCATTTCATTAATCTATTCCTATTTTATTAATAAATTAATGTATATATTAGTTTTACACATTTTTATATTACATTTATCGCCAACTCAGTTTTTTCCTCTCCTCCTTAACTGATGTGTGTTTGTGTGTGTGTGTGTATGGTAGCGCATGTGATAGTGTGTTCTTTGTGTGTACTGTGTGATAGACTTCCTTCACAGATTTCATGCGTCTTAACGCAAAAACTACAGTAGGTAGAAATATGAAACTTTGTAGATTTACAGTAGACAGGTATCTCTACTGATTATTGATTGAATGTTCTCTCTAAATAAATGTTTTTCGCGTTGGGAGAAATATGCCAAAGAATTGCGATTGCGCATGCTAACATTTGTGTATTTTACCCTGAAAATATATCATCTATTACTTCTGTGAATTTTGTGCGAGACAGAAGACATAGCCCTTCATTATTATCTAAAATATATGTGAATTTTAGTTTGTTCTCTTTGGTTTGGTTTTTGGAATTGGTCTCCTTCCTAGAGTGTAGCTCTAAACACAATCATCTTTGAACACACACACTTTGCACATACATTTCATAATATAATAATAATAATAATAAAATTATAATAATAAACCGAAGAACAATGTGTGTTTGGAACTATTGGAATTATTTCAGGAACAAATACTGCAAAAAAAATAGTTAAGACAGACTGAAACCAACTGCTGTGCTAGACCAATGATGCAGTCTGGATGTGATTAATTATTGAACTGATCACAGTCAACTTCTCTTAAATAAAAGTGAAAACTGAAAGTGATCTATTTGCTACTATACTTGCACACAGAAGAATGTGTTGTCTTCTACATTTAACCCATCCATGCAGTGAAACACACATATTTTCACAAAGTGAAAAGTTCCTGGGGAGCAACTGGGGATCAGCCATGGCTTAGAGGGAATTAAACCGAGGATCGTCCGGTCGCAAGGCCTGGTTCTTTAACCAAAAGCGTACTGTATGACTGTCCCCCAAATTTTTGTCCCTCAAAATTTTATTGTCAACTTGGAAAGGACAATAACAATTAATAATAGTCAAACAAAAAAATCTGATCATTTGAGTTAAAAAAGAATTAAGTCACCAAAAAGAATAGTGATGGTAAATATGGTAAATAAGACATAATAAAATGTCTTATTTGAAATAATAAAACTTATTGGTTAGACTTATAATAAGCAGTCCACAGGTACAGTAAAAAATATTTACAGGTTAAATCTCAATGGTAACAACAATAACTTGAGATCTGAAATGTGAGAAACTAACTTTATACTAGTGCTAATGAGGCGGAAACCAAGGACACGTGACATATAGTGGCTAATGTATTTCACAGTACGTTTTACTGAAATCACAAGAGTACAGCACACTATCCAAAGGTTCCCAATGATCCCTACCCCTTATAAATGCCACTCCTGCTGTGGTCAGTAGAAATCACAAATTTCCTTCTTGCTTTTGCAGGGTAGAGAAGGTCCCTTACACAATACCCAGGGGTGGTGCAACATCTGAAGTCCGAAGAAGGAGCGACAAACACTGTAGAGCCAACATGGAAGGAAAAGCACTCAAAGCAGAGCTATAGAGCAGAGTGGTATCCTCCATGAGGACAGGGGGGCTATAAGTGGAACAATGGGTGAAGGGGGGGGTGTCTATTGAAATCATCACTCACCATCCTCCCATTTTCCTACTTTTGGCCTTTATTAAGGGTTTGAGGCAAACATGAATGCATGTAAAGCATCTTTTAACACAAAAACAAATAAGAATGTACTAGAACACGGACTGGTGTGACTTCAGCAATACGGGCAATGGAAACAAAATGCGAGACAATGAGTGGTGTGAGAAACTGTGACTTCATACTAGTGCTAATGAGATGCAATCAGGAACAGGTGCAAGTTATCTGGTAATGTTGCATTCAGTGGCTGAGGTGTGAGTTTGAAAAGATCTTCTGTGTAACCACGTCAGGGATCAAAACCTGCAATTGCTACATTTTCTCACCCCTGCTTTAGAGTAAATTGGTACTGGCAAGCAGATGGTTTTTATTAAGCAGAAGATTTTTTTTTTATTAAATCCAAACCCACTGTCACCAATAATTTTATATAGCAATTCATATTTTAACCTAAAGTTAGCATAAAATGTCTCTGCAGTCAAATAAAACACAAAGCAATACATTCACACATGTGTAGTTATGAACACACACACACACACACACTCTCTAGCATTATCTGCTGTCATGGTTTAGTTATGGCAGTCACTGCCACGTTGCACTTGACGATCTCTAAACAAGTCAGCCACTTTAATTAAAAGTTCCTGTATTTTTACGAAGTGTGCCGCTCACCTACGGAGCTTAATTACCAGCCGGGCTGACACTCGTGCGTCTTTATTTTCAGACGACTAATTATATTTTTTTTATGATACCTTTCACCTCCTGAGCAGCTTCGAGCAGGCGAGCAGGTGTGAGAGTGGAAAAAAGGAAAAGAAAAAAGTGGCACATTCTTTTCAGCTCATAGAGTGAAGTTGTTCCCAACGCCACCAAATGTGCTATTACTATGACAGCACATTACAGGTGCTGGTGAGAAATGAAGGAGACAGGGGAGAGCTGAGCTATCCATCACAGAAAGAAGTCAGCTTGGACACAATGAAAAATGGTCTATAATCGACATTTGTTTGTGAATAACAGGGTGTAATATCGACTACATATGTAATGGTATAATAACTAAATGCATTTAGCACCTAATGCTATTAGCATATACTGTACATTTTAAAACATTAAATAGGCTCATTATATAATTATTCTTAGTCTCTAGCTGTTTATCTAAAAATTATAAGAACAATGAGTTTTAGTGATTCTTATACAACTTTACATTTGGAGTTTTTTTGCTGTCAGCCTACAGCACTATCCACTGTGCCATGTTGCCACCCGGATTGATAACATTTGACATTTTATCTTACAAACCCGATTCCAAAACATTAAGGACAAAGTACAAGCTGTAAATGAAAATGGAATGCAATGATGTGAAAGTTTAAAAATTCCATATTTTATTCAGAATAGAACATAAATGACATATCCAATGTTTAAACTGAGAAAATGTATCAAGAGAAAAATTAGATTATAAATTTCGTGACAACAAAACATATCAAATAATTTAGGACAAGGCCATGTTTACAACTGTGAGACATCCCCTTTTTCTTTACAACAGTCTGTAAACATCTGGGCACTGAGAAGACAAATTTCTCAAGCTGAGGGACAGGAATGTTAACCCATTCTTGTCTAATTTAAGATTCTAATTGCTCAACTGTCTTACGTCTTTTTTGTCATATCTTCCATTGTATGATGCGCTAAATGTTTCTAAACACAGAACAGTTTTCCACTTTTCCACAGTCCATTTTAAATGAGCCTTGGCCCAAAAAATACATCTGCGCTTTTCGATCTTGTTTAGATCTTATTTGAACTATAAAGATTTAGCTGGCAACGGCGGATGGCATGGTGAATTGTGTTCACAGATAATGTTCTCTGGAAATATTGCTGAGCCCATTTTGTGATTTCCAATACAGAAGGATGCTTGTATGTGATGCAGTGCCATCTATGGGCCCTAAGATCACAGGCACCCAGTATGGTTTTCATTCCTTGACCCTTACACACAGAGATGCTTCCAGATTCTCTGAATCTTTTAATGATATTATGCACTGTAGATGATTTGTTTAAACTCTCTGCAATGTTACACTGTCCAACTCCTTTTTGATATTACTTCACTATTTGTCGGCACAGAATTAGGAGGATTGAAGATCCTATTCCCATCTTTACTTCTGAGAGCCGCTGCCACTCCAAGATGCTCTTTTTATACCCAGTCATGTTAATGGCCTATTGCCAATTAACCTAATGAGTTAGAATTTTTTGTACCTTTAACTTTTTCAGCCTATTATTGCCCAGTCCAAACCTTTTTGAAATGTGTTGCTGTCATGAAATTTTTAATTATATTATGTCTCAATTATAAAAATGTCTCACTTTTGACATTTAATTATAAAATGTCTCACTTCTGACATTTAATATTTTGTCTATGTTCTATTGTGAATACAATATCAGTTTTTGAGTTTTTGAGACTTTTTTAGAATCGGGTTTGTATTAGACTGAAACACGCTTCACGTAGAGGGAAATAATCTTTACACTGTGGTCAGTAACATTTAATTAAATGTACTGAATGTCTCTGCAATTAGTAGTGGGATGGAAAAAAGCAAGAGTAAATCTAAAGAAAAATAAACACTATAAGTTGTAACCTTACAGAACATCTTGAGTGCACATCTGTGTAAATCCCACAAATCTTTTACACCATGCTCATGCTTTCTCACACCACAAATCTCATTACACCAAACATCAATCTTCCAAAAAATATTCATTTACTTTTACGTTTTGTTGGTGGAGGATTTTAATTCAAATTCAACATCATCCTGATGTTCAGCTGGAATGAGGTCTAGGGTCCTTTTCACTGACGTTCCTACCGTCCACCCCAAAATGTCCCTCTTTAAAAAAAAAACTAAAAGTTTACATTTATTCGATTGCATCATACATACAAAAAATTGTCTTGGATGAATCTTGTCATTTTGTTATACTATGTTATTTCTAGATGCTGTTTGACTCATGTCCAGTGAGGCTATGTGAGTGGGAATGAACTAAACCACAATTAAACAAGCAGTCACTAAACATAAGACTCACTATAAAATTATACCCTTCAATACAAGTCATTAAAACAACAACATTTCCATGGTTTGTGGTAAACTTTAACAACTTCCACATGCAACGTTCAACAGTAGATGCAGCGTTTTACATGCATCTCGAAGTGTCATGTATATACGGTACCAACCTAAAAATACTGATGTTTCAGAAATTGGCAGAAGATAAAGTATAACCAATATTAGCATAATAGTTATACAGAGAAAAATATCTTACAGATGACAGCAGAGAAAAGTGTAAGTTCAGACAGAAATGCATGTGCTTCTGGATATATGCAATGCACTAATCACCACCAAAACCATTACAAAGGAAAAACCTAAATAGCATGCATACAAACAACATGCAATTATTTTAATAATATAAATAATTCATAACCTTAGCAATGTGTCTATATATAAGTACTTGCCTGATAAAATTCCAAACCTCCGTTGTTTGTTGCATTTCAGCTATTTTTACATATAAGGCCCTTAACTGTCTGATAAGCAAAGCAATAGTTAAAGAATTCATGTTTTGTCTTCAAAAATATGATCACCTCATGTACAAACACTTACAGTATATAATCCAGTTTCAGGTCATGCTAACAGTCTGAGGTCGCATTATCAAATCTCAACAGAGATTAATACACACACGCAGGCTGCAGGGAATTGGGCTGTAGGCCACAACAATGTCAACAGGACTAGAATACGCACACATATAAGGATGTGATGTCACCTTGTTTAGATGGACACAGAGCAGACAACTGATTTTTTCCTCTTTTTTGACATTGTATTATAGACCTATTTTTAACTAGGCTACAAATGGTTTACGTTTTAGGCCTCTTTTTTATTTTGGTTAGGATAACCAGCTTGACAAAATACATCTACTACACCTAAACAAAATTGCTGTTATTTCTTCTAATTCTTTTTTAATGCAACACTTACTTAACCAAATCAACAGGCCACACATAATCTTCCTTCTTCAGAGGATCAATTCTTCTCGATAATTTTAACAATAAAGATAATGTATATAAGCATACAGATTAGCATTTAGCCACAGGCTTCTGTGATCGTCTAAATAGAGTCTTTGAAATCTGTTAGTTTACACCACAGCTATTCAGAGAGTTTTAATAAGTCTGTAATATAACTATTAATAATGTGGCTCACAGGAGGTGCTTGATCCCATTGGCTCTGAACTTTTTCAGTGAACTTTTTTCTTAACATGACTATACAGGGTAAAATAATGCGTAGATTGGCTGATACTACATGCATACTTTTTGAAGTAGTAGTATTGTAGTATTTAAAACCATCTGTTTTTAATCATCATAATTGTTGTATATTCCTTCCCTACTTTTATATTTATCTTGTTCATATTTTATCATATATAACTGAAAAAATAGGTCAACAAGACTGGCTTTACACAAAAAAGGTAGCATTATATTCATATACAACATACAATTTTATTCCATATAAACAAAAACTTTCAGTATAAATACCTAAGAAATATGAGGTTAAATAAAAATTGATTTTAATTACTAACATTATGACATTTTTCGAATCTGTATTAGCATAAAATAATATATATTATGAACTCACATTTAGTAATGAAATAGCTAAATAGTAAGTTATGGTAAATTTTTGGAACGACCAATAATTAATTACAACCCACATGTGAGTGAACGTCAGTTTTGATAAATGTAATCTATGTCTACTGCATCCAGAATCACTAGGTCATTCATTCATTTAATAAATTTAGTTATTATTTGGGCAAATCAATAACACGGTGAGTAGTGCTGTTACCTCACAACAAGAAGGACCCGGGTTTGATCCGTGGGTGGGACAGAGTTCTGTGTGGAGATCTGCATGTTCTTTCCGTGTTCGCGTGGTTTTCACCAGAAGACATGCACGGTTAATTGGTAATGCTAACAAGTCCCTTAGCGTGAATGTGTGCTACTGAGTTTGTGTGCGCCCTTGAGGGACTGGCGCCCTGTCTAGGGTTGTTCCTGACCTTGTGCCCAGATTTGCCAGGTGGTAACTGGCCCTGTGTGAATTAAGTGGAATATAATGGGAGGATTGATAATCATTATATGTTTAACACAAATGTATTCCTTATATTACAGGAAAGAAGGTGAATGGGTCATTTATAAATTCACCCATTGCTGTGTAGTCTGCTGTTTGGGTGTCAATAGTCATCACAAAAAATAGTGGTACTGTTTTACTATTATACAGTGGCTGTCAGAACCAAAATAATGCAATATTAATTGTGGTTAAAATCTCAATACAATAATTTTTTGCAGCTCTGTGCTCTTTATAATAATAATAATAATAATAATAATAATAATAATAATTGAAACTATGCATTTTATAAGACCTGTGGATCTGTTTAATGTACTACTCATTTGAACAAATATAATATTTTTTTTAAGCTGGCAGTGAGGCTGGTGAATGTAGTTCCTATTCACAGTCACTGGCACTGAAGAACAATTCTACCATGGCTTTTGGCTTTGACTAGTTGGCTCAAATGTCAATTTTTATCTGCAGAGCAACTTCTTTGCCAAGAATTTTTTGCCCTGAATAACCAAAAAATTTCTGATGAGAAATAATGAGAATAATCTCAAACAAAAACCTTGAAATGATAGCTATTCATACTTGGTCTAATACTATCACTATTACAGTTTAACATTCCTATTAATTCCCTAAACCTACACACAATTACGGCATGTTTCTCTCTTTCTCTCTCTCTCTCTCTTTCTCTTGCTTCCCAAGAGGAAAATAAAAAGAGGTTGTGAGACACAGCATTGTGGGAGGAGAAGAGATGTGATGTATTAAGTGTCTAGTTCCTTCCCACTCCATACCCAAATATTCTTTTTAGTTCTCACAGATTTCATCGCTCTTTCAGTCATAATCATAATCTATCCATTAAAAGCTGTGCGAGTCATTATTAAAAGCCAAACCCAGCCTTCATTTCCTCTACCTAAGACAAAACAGAGAGTGCCCTAAGCTGCCTGGGCTTTAAAACCTTTGGGAAATGAGCATGGTTGGCATCGAGTTGAACTCTCTTTCTTTCTCTCTCCTCACATTGCCATTCCGGGTACAAACGATTACCCAAAAGCAAATGATTTTACCAATCAGACCAGTCTCTAAACAATATGAACAAAAGTATAATTACACCATAGTATTTATTTACTTTGTGGTATTTTTACTGTTCTTTTTAATTTCGCAGACATACACATTTATTAAACATTTCCATGCATTTCTGTGCCAACTGCAAGTTGCATGGCAACAGGGGTAGCTGGAGTCCAGAGCCAACACACCCCACCACCTCCCCGTAACACATTCACAAGCAGACACACACCGTGACACAATTCATGGGGAAAAACACAGGAGCACAGAGGGAGATGGAGGGGGAGAAATGCAAATAACCAAACCCCTAAAAAACATGCCAGCCTGGAAAAAAGAAAAAGGGGAAAAAACAGAAATAAAACAATGCTGACCATTTGGTGTAGACACAACACAGCCACTCAGATCCTTTCTAAGTAGACAAACTCCAGATCGGAGTCAGCGTGACCCAAAATGACTCATTTAGTGATGTCTGTCTGGAAACGGAATACCTTTTTAGCTTACTCAAAACATTACGTTGTGGTTTGTTTCCTGGGTCAGAGGGGAAATTAGTCCAGTGTCAAGGTCATCTCTTTCTTCCTTCCTTTTTTAGAAAGCCATTAGCAGTGGCAAAAAAATGAATAATAGTAGTCATAATAATAATATGACAGTGCTTAAAACAATCTGTGATCATATAAAAGCAGAGGGTGAAATTTTATTTTTGCTTTTGCAGTCTGATACACACACACACATACACACAAAGCACATATGTATGTGTAATTATCTGAAGTTCCAAGGTGGCACCAGGCCCACTCAATTTACTTTATTCAAACAGCATGCATATAGCTATATGTTCAGAATAAACCGAAGCAACAAATATAGAAATAACTGCAATAAGAAAATGATATGAAAGCAGCCGCTTCCTACAGAGAACATGCAGAAAAAAGCGACATTAATGGACGTGTCAAACCCACAACACATACACACACGTGCCCTGGTGTCAAACAGTGACATGAATAAGATTACAGCATACCTGAGCCAGAGAAGTGCCCACTTCCCAGTGAGGTTGGTCCATTTTTCCCACCGCTAACCGGAGGTGAAAACATCTAAAAAAAAATTATGACATGTTAAAAAATTAATGAGAGAAAACAAATCTTTTGTTAAGTTTTATTTATTTCATCAGCACATTAAAACAGAAAATTAACAAATCTTTAAAATTCAGCAGCTGCTACCATTAATTTCTAAATATCATCCCATAGAAGCTCCTTTTATTAAACTATAACTGATCTATCCCTGAAGTAAATGCAACTGTTCCATCATGACAGTGTTTTAAAGTGCTATGTACAGTGCCGTTAATGATTATGTGAGTTGACGTAAGTAAGATAGAATTATATTTTATCAATGCTATTAATGTTTTCTTTTTTTAAATTTTTTATTGTCTGCAACTCTAAAGCATCCTGTCTAAGTCAGCCAAGGAAATAAATGAGTATCAGAAACATGAACAAGCAGGGCATACCCTTGCTAAGAGCCTTCAATCTATTAACAGACATTTAATTTATAGAATTATCTTTATTCATGTTTGTGATGCTGCAAATAGCCCAAAATACCTGCTAAATACCTACAGCTGAAATAACTTTGATTGTGCTAACTCAATTATAAAAGTGCTATTTTAACCTATAACCTTAACCTTGCATTAATATTAAAAGACTACAGTGTTTATATAAATCCTGCTTGAATTGATCATTAAGAGTTAATTCATCACAGTAGGTGTTAATAGAACACCGAGCATTTTGCTGTGCCTAAAGAAAAGGTCTGATTTGCCTAATCTGACACTACATTATGCAACAAGACAATGCTAAGGCTTGTGCAGCCTAGAAAGGAGAGACCTGTCACTGCTTAAACATGACTTTGAGCACAAAAAAATCTTACAAAATTAAAACACAGCATTATACAAATCAGATGAAATAATAAAGCATGAAAAAATGTGTAAAAGTGGGATGCACTACCATTGATGTTGGGAACGTTTTCAAATCGCTGTTTCGCATCTATAAGACACCAAAATGCCTAAATGAAATATCACACACCTCTCTACACAAAAACACTTCATGATCAAGACAGCAAAACATACTCATACTTTCAGCAAAAGTTAACACTCGAGTCTACATTCAGTGTATAAAATGTATATTTATCAAATCCCTTAAATCAACACCATGAAATACTTTGGTACGTGCAAAATCAATAAAATAAAGAGAACACAGTAGGATTTGTTTTTAAATGTAGGCTTTTTCCAGATTTCTTACCGCGCTGAAGTCCAGCAAGTCGCTGAGCTCTTTGTCCGTCCCTAAAGCTGCCATCCGCTGCTGATGATGCTGCATTTTGGCAAAATCCCACAAACCTGAAACCATGGCAAAAGACGTACACACACAAACACACACACCAGATTAAAGAGGGTCCAGGGAATCTAACAATCATCCTGCTTCCAAT
>JAOUQT010000018.1:1344208-1355772 GCA_025769995.1 Xyliphius kryptos | reverse complement strand
TTTGTTTTTTTAAGCAGGTTTCCTGCGTGGGTGTGGTGTCAGGTGACTGATCAAGCCACATATCTTAGTGGGTTTGTTTGTGAATCTCTGCCCCTTTAATGCAATGAACTTTAAATAAAGAATTAATTGAATTAATTAATTAATAACATTAACCTCTTTTAATAATCATCAACATTTTACTACAGTTTCCTCTGCTCCATTTTTTTCCCCACTCCCTTGCTATTATCTTCTAATGTCCTTTCTTTCGCCCACACAAGCATGTCAGCTAATCTTACGGCTCTCTCTGTGTTTGTGTATGTGTGTGTGTACATTTGAGATAGTAACTCGAGGCATGCTGGGCACACTGACCTGTGTTCAGCAGTCGTTTAAACAGACCTGGCCTTGGTCTTACAGAATAGATGGACGCACACACACACATACACATTCACAGACTAAAGAGGGGTCAAGGCCAAT
Organism: Xyliphius kryptos; assembly: GCA_025769995.1. Classification (NCBI taxonomy): domain Eukaryota; kingdom Metazoa; phylum Chordata; class Actinopteri; order Siluriformes; family Aspredinidae; genus Xyliphius; species Xyliphius kryptos. The sequence continues at coordinate 1,355,319 of JAOUQT010000018.1, read as the reverse complement.
GAGTGGGGTACTGAAATGTTTTTGAATGTGCTTCCAAGTGATACTTGTAGAAGCTATAATGTGTGTGTTTAACACACTTATAAACACACATACACAATATTTCAAAGAAATATCTGATTATAGCACTTTCAAAATATTACCTAAACACATTACACATGCACACACACACACACATTTTATTTTGATTCTTTTAAGCAATTTTTAAATTAACTTCAATAAGACCATGCTGTGAGGAAAAGCCTCACATCAAGAAGGACTCCGGTTTGATCACTGGATGGGGCAACCTGGTTAATGTCTGTGTGGAGTTTATTCAGCCCTTGTTCATGTAGGTCTACTCCGGGTATGCTCGTTTCCCCCTACAGCCCAAAGAAATACATGCTAGGTGAATTGGAGATGCTAAATTGTCTGGTCCTGAGCCTGACATAAGGAATGTTGTTTCACGAAGGGCATCCGGTTAAAAAAAACATCTGCCAGTTCACCAGTGCAAGTAACTGACTGTGGCAGACTCTGGTGGCAGGGAAATAAAAGAATATTTCTGATCAGTCTCACATAATTCCTACAGTTACTTGCACTGCCATTCTTAACTAATTATCATTTAAATACTAATCCTTGTGCTGTGATGAATTCCAGACAGAGAGACCAGCATGGTCCAAAAAAAGCAGCAATTCAAAATACAATCCTATTCAGCTCATTTAGATCAGACTGAGTCAGATGCTGACAGATGTTTTTTTTGGGATGTTACTAATGACTTGGCTGTCAGTTCATCAGCCTGGAAAAGCTTCTATGAGGATAGTTACTGAGAAATAAGGAGGAATCTAGAGATGGACACATTTACATTAACATTTATCACATTTGGTCAAAGTTCTTGTCTATTGCAGAGTACTAAGTATGCTTAGTGTTGGAATCTGGACGTTCTGCCATTTTAGAAGGTGGAGTAGTGCTGGAACGTTGCTGTCCTACGGTGTAAAAAGTATAAACTTCTGGGTACGCTAACAGATGCATACACCTGTCTTGTCGAAGTGGTTCTTATAAAAGGTAATTTAATAACATATCACTGAAACCCAGGAAAGTGCTAGAATGGTTTAAAATCACAAGAAAATCAGTTCCTGTGTTCTTGCCAATCAAACTCCATCCTTCTAACAACTACTATGATTATACTTTGATAGAACATGTAGCGGGATCATATAATGCCATTAAATCTGACTCAGACTGATTCAGAAGCACGAGACAAGGCGTCTGTCCACTAAGTATCTACTGACATGTCTGAATCTGAATGGTATGATCCATGTATTTACTTGTGTTTACTGAATTAGATCACTTCACTTGTATGCCTGTATTGTAGATATTACAATAGAGCTTGCTTGGATTTGTTGAGGTAAAGGTATGACATCTTTTACTACATACCGGGGTGAAAGTTAAACATTGACTACAAGTTTCTTTTTAACACAAAGTTTACATAATTAGCCTGACTATGGAGTATCTTTATTGGTACAACTGTAAACAATGAAACAATGAGGGAACAAAAAAATTTACCGAAGTATGAAACAATGTAAACATAAACTAAAAATGACATCATCGCCATGAGAGTCCATACTGCACATCACGGCATGCATTCATAAATATACTGTATATATCACATGTAATACTCTGCCCCAAACAGAGACAAAGAGAAATTCATTTGTTGTTTATTCTATTTTATTCTTTAGGAAATGTAATTTACTTTTGATTTATAAAAATATTTATATTAAATATACAGTATTACAGAAACTGCTGATCTAGTGGGATTTTCATGCACAACCATCTTAAGGGTTTACAGAGAATGGTCCAAAAAAGAGAAAATATCCATTTTGTGGTTGAAAATGCCTTGTTGGTGTCAGAGGAGAATGGGCACACTGGTTCGAGATCATAGAAAGGCAACAGTAACTTACATAAACACTCGCTACAACCAAGGAATGTAGAATACAATATATGTTAAAAGTATGCAACAAAGAATTAAGTCATTTCTGAAGGAAAAAGAGGGTCCAATCTTTTACTACCAAGGTGTAACTAATAAAGTGGCTGGTGAGTGTAAATATCTACAGGTGCATGTCAGTAAATTAGAATATCAATAACAAGTAAAATTATTTCAGTAATTTAATACAAACAGTGAAATGAATACATTATATAGATTCATTACAAACAGTTGTGAGGAACCCGGCAACCTAGAGGGATTATATGATCAACCCGGTGCTCCTTTACCAACAGAATCTCGTGACGTCATGTGTTGACGGAAGCAGTAGCTATGGGGCAGTCCCATTAACTAAATGAGGAACAGCTGTTTCTGATCCGTGCACTGATTTGCCTTGTTGTTTAAGTGGGGTTTTTTGTTTAGTTCAGTTTGCAGCATTAATATGTGTACACACTACGTGTCTTTGTCTATGATCAAGTTTCTAGTCAAGTTTATATTTCCGTGGTTAGTTATAGTTTGCTTGGAGTTTAGTTTTCTTTTATACAAGTTTATTATTCTTTGTCTGTGCTTCTTCACTTCAACTAACTTTCTGCATCTACTTCCGCCTCCTCCGTGTGTTCTCGAGTCAGGAATCGTAACAGAATGCCACGACCAATATATCAAAGTAGCAGAGAGGAAACTATTAAACTGGACTGAAGTGTGTTGCTGTCATGGTGTTGCCAGGAAGAGGAGGTAAAGCCGGTATCGCCATGGGCGGGAATGCGCCTCACTATAAGGCGCACCCCCTTCACAACTCCCCCAATTTTTTAACTGTCAGATCAGAGGAGGAGACCAGCGAGATGACAGACAGGTCAACCAGCAAGCCATACAACAAGTCACCAACCTTCATGTCCAAGTTCCTCTGAGGCATTGCACCACAGTCCAGTCTGTTTCAGAGCCTAAAAAGATGAGTACTTTACCGTACTGTGATGGTGTGCTCTCCAGCCCCATTGATCAAAAATGCCCAGGTTCAATGTGTCAAGGTGCCAGTGTTATAGCATGCTGTGGTGGTGCACCCCCAGACACACAGATCCAGCATGCCCAAGTCGAGAGTGGTATAGTTTCCGTGCTACAGCAGGCTGTGCTAGTGCGTACCCCAGCCCCACTGATATAACATACCAAGTGAGAATATGTTTGAGTTCCAGTTCTGCAGAAGACAGAAATGCACCGCCCTTCCACCCCAGTTGGTTCTGCTCCCCTCCCTGGCATTATGGATCTCATGTCTCCCCCCTCTGGCTTCACTCGGGGCTCTACTCCCTTAGCTGGAAATGGTTTCCATTTCCAACTCATGCTCTACAGGAGTCCTTGCTTCACGCTCAGGCAGTCCTGTGAGCCTGACCTTAGCTCTGGACTCCGCCCAGATATCGGCTCCTGATCTCAGGCAAAGTTTCCCCCAGAATCCCACGTCGGGACTGTGGGATGGGTATTTTAATGTTATGTTGAGCTACTGGTGTGAAGTGGGGCTCTGTGAGGATCCCATCAACTTTGGCAACCTGGAAGGATTATATGATTATGGCGACCCGGCACTCCTTTACCAACAGCATATCGTGACATCACGTGTTGACGGAAATAGTATCTATGGAGTCATGCATTAAGATGTGTACACACTATGTGTCTTTGTCTATGATCATGTTTGTACTTCTGTGGTTAGTTATAGTTTTCTATTTATAATCTATTATTCTTTGTCTGTGCTTATTCACTTCAATAATAAAACTTCCTTTTTGCATCTACTTCTGCCTCCTCCCGTGTGTTCCTGAGTCGGGAAATGTAACAACACTGATCTACAGTATTTCAATTTCAATTCTGTTAATGTTGATGTTTATGGCTCACAGCCAATGAAAACCAAAATTCATTATCTCAGCAAATTAGAATAAGTAACACAAAACACCTGCAAAGACCTCATGGGCATTTAAAATTGTCCCTGGTTTACTAGGCTACACAAGCATGGGGAAGACATTGGCAGTCATTGATACACTCCACAGGGAGGGTATGCCACAAAAAAGTTAGGACTGTAGGCTCATTTAAAATAGACTATGGCAAAGTGGAAAACTGTTCTGTGGTCAGAATACTTTTGCAAGCCATTGTATATATCTTTCGCTTTGCATGGTAGAGTTTTAACTTGCACTTTTAGAACATTTCTCCAGATTCTCATATTTTGATGATATTATGGATTGTAGATGATCAAATCCCTAAATCTCTTGCAATTGCATGTTGAGAAATGTTGTTCTTTAACTGTAGGACTATTTGCTCATGTAGTGGTAAACCTCGCCCCCTCATTTCGGGGATGCTCCCTTTATACTTAATCATGACCCTCACCTGTTTCCAATTAACATGTTCACTTGTGCAATGCTCCAAAGAGCGTTCTTAACTTTTCCCAATCTTTCTCAGTGGTCTTACCTCGACCCAACTCATTTGGAACGTGTTGCAGACATCAAATTCAAAGTGAGTAAAAATTAGCAAAAAGCAATAAAGGTATATCTTTATTATGCTACATTTCTACATCCACTTGAACATTAAGTATCCTGTCTGTATAGTGCATTCAATTGAATGTTGGGTGAAAAGGATTTGCAAATCATCCTATTCTGTTTTAATTATGTTTTACACAATGTCCTAACCATGTTGGAATTGGGGTTGTTTTATGCAGAGGACAATAAACTTAAAATAGCAGAGGAAAAACAATACTTGGCAGAGGTGTAAAAGTGGCCATATGTAAAAAGCAAAAAATGTAATAGAGTGTAATGGAAAGAAATGAAGTGTGTATTCCTGTGTCTCCATGCCTGTATGTACTTGGCAGCTACTCATCTGATGAAGTCATCCTTTACCCCTCTATATAAGACTGAAGATGATGTACTTGATGCATAAATGTTCACGTTCATTTTGCACACAATTTTGAAAACGGTCCTGACTTGAAAATACGTCTGCACCCAATAAGAGAACGCCTGAATGTAGGGACAAATATGAAATGAAATGTAGATGTTAACATGCTCAGTTTGAGAATAACACTAAGACGACGTGACACAGGAAAAAACACACATGAATCACCGGCAGCAGCTCAGGAACAACAATCCACTCACTCTCACAAAATGGCTTCCTCTGTTGGCTGTGGCTTCTTCACTTTTCAGGACAGCCACCTGCTTTCACTAATAACAAACACTCTTTGTTTCTTCGAAGGAAAAAGCAAGTGAAAAAATAAGGGTCACAACAAGGGTCAATAGGGTCATATTATTCTTTAACTAAGAAGTGTCCTTGGTGAAACGGAGTTTAGGTCTATATTAATTTAACCATGCTATCTTGTGTTTCATTTTAATAATGAGTTCAAACATCAGATATTCGGAGAATTGATTTCCTTATGGTCATCATCTTAGAAAAATACTTATAAAGTCATAATCACTTAATTGGTATAACTCCTGTTTTCTCTAAAATGAAATCATATTAAATATGATTGTGATGGTTGGCACAGGGGCGCAGTGGGTAGTGCTGTCGTCTCACATCAAGAAGGACTGATGTTTGAGGACTGGATGGTACAACTTAAATAGTTTGTGTGGAGTTTGCATATTCCCCCTGTGTTTATTTGGGTTTTCTCCAGGCGCTCCGGTTTTCTCCCACATTGCATAGTGTGTGAATATGTGTGTGACTGTGTGTGCGTCCTATGATGGATTGCCTTTCTATCTAGGGTTGTTCCTGGCCAGAGTTGACCCGTGACCCGGTGTGTGTATTAAACAGAAGAAAATGAATGAATAAATGTGGTGTTTATTACAGTCACTGGTTATTAAAGAGTATGATGTCTTGTGGAAAGATGGCTGTGATGGCCTGAAATGCTTGGGTACCTTTTTTCCGGTTGACAGGAAGGTGAAGACTGTTTTACTGCAGCAAAGCAGAATTTTGCATTTTGATTATTTAGAACAGGCAGCCATCTCAGATACAGACTCTACAAGTTGACGAGGATCCTCAATGAATGAGATGACCCATGTTTGCTGCAGCAACTCTGCAGTTTGTATTACTAGTTTGAGGCTCACGTGTTAGATCAACTAGACTTAGCTGGCCGCTGTGTGACCTTCATCTAGATCTTTTTATTGGTGGTTCCTCTACTCTAAGAACATACAAGATACCATAATAAAAACAGAACAAATGTGTAGCTTTTGCTGAAACACTGGCACCCCAAATTCAGGCTTTGACGATTTGCTCACTGAAACACTGTTTGCTCTGTTTAGATAATAAATCTTGCCTTCTGCTGTGCAGTGGACATTTTGATACCTTACATGAGAGCCAATTTTAATGTATGCATCAATTTAATCAGTGCCCATATGCCACCTGCGAGATGTTTCTTATACACTGATCATACAGTGTACTGTAGATGCTGATGCTGCTACTCACTACTCCAGTACACCACTGATTCAAATTGTTGATTCATTTGTAAACATCACGTAATTAGTGTAAATGTGGCAGGTTGTTGCTTCATAGGCCACAAAACCATGTGCTCTCGCATTGTTCACTCACACAAACATTGTCAATAATATCTTCCCCACACATACACACACACACACACATCAAAAAGCACATGAACAAAAAGGATTTTGCACCTTTGTTCTGAAATGAGGAACATAAAGAAACGTAATGTAAAGCACACTGAGAGCATCAGGATGTGAGATCATTCATTCATTTTCTATACCCAAATAATCCTAGTTTTAGGTTCACAGGAAAGTCGGTGCCCACCTGGTAACTCTGGGCGCTAGGGCAGGAAGAACCCCAGACAAGGCGCCAATCCATCATAGGGCACACACGCATTCACACACTAACATCCAATTTAGAGACACCAATTAACCTATCATGTATGTTTTTTGAATGCGAGAGAAAACAGGAGTACCCGGAGAAAGTCCACACAACACGGGGAGAACGTGCAAACTCCTCACAGAAATTTCCCGAGTTACCCCACCCTGCACTCGAACCTGGTATATTCTTGCTGTGAGTCCACAGCACTATGCACCGCGCCACTGTGGCTCCTGATATGTGATCAGAAAATTGAGGACCGACTTAAAATGTCTTGATGTTTTCTCTGAAAGATAGAAGTACAAACACACACACATGCACACAGTCAATAACCTGCCACCCCATACACATACACACATGCAAGGGTCTCTATAGGAAAACTTGTTTTAACCCAACCTCGAACTCCATTTTTTTGTCTCTTTTAAACACTTGAGAAACAATGAAGTGCAGGCGTCACTAGATAAATCACTGACGCTCAGGAAGTCCTAGCTTCCGTTTATTTCCACTCCTTCTTCCTTAAACCCCCTCCTCTCTCCAGATCCAGCCTTCTGTCCCTCCACCTCTCTCTCGCTCCCTCCTTCTGGCACTGCTATCTCTTTCCCCATCTGTTCTCAGAGGAAATGCGAATTGATGGGTTTTGTCTGATGATATTGCTCCCGACCCAAAATTAGCAACATAATCAGCAACCGGAAAAGGAGTTACTTCACTGATCATGTGTGTCTTATGTAACATGATGATAAACACATTGTTCCACTTTGATTCGGAAGCCTGTTTGTATTTCTCCTGTCTTCTGATTAACATACTTAATTTCCCTTTGTCATAATTCCTAAATAATTACAAAACGGCAACAGACCAGGGAATATACGTTGTATACAGTAGTTTATACAAACTTCTGAACAATTTATCCTCAGATTTCTATTTTTGATTGAAAGAAATGGAACATTATGTGATCCTCTGAGGGGGCCTTGGATCAAAAAGGACATGGGTTTGATCCCCAGGTGGGGTGACATGGGAAATTTCAGTGTGCAGTTTGCATGTTCTCCTGTTTGCGTGGGTTTACCCAAGGTAATCTGGTTTCCTCCCACAGTCCAAAGACATACACGCTAGGTGAATTTGAGATGCTAAATTGTCATTAACTTGTGTACATATATATGACTTGTGTATAAGATAAAACACGTGCTCCTGTCATTAACATGGCCATCTGTGCCAAATATGATGTTAACCAATTAATAAACAAACAAACAAAATCCTCACAGGTGAAAGATTATTAAGATTAAGATTAAGATTATTATTATTATTATTATTATTATTATTATTATTATTATACTAGTTGCTAATGCTTATCTGTGTTACACAAGTAGGATTTGTCAATCCTCCTACATTGCTGTATGTAATAACCACTAGACACACCAGTTTGTGGTATCATGTGCAGAGTTTATTCACAATGGCCAAAATGCTATAATAATAATAATTAGTACTTTATTGGCAAATTATTCCTCCCTTACCACACTATGCTTAGCAAACACAGATACCCGGAGCAGTGTGCAGCCCCTCTACCGAAGCTGATTCGGGTAAACTAGGGCTTTTGGTGCCGTAATAAATGTATATTTATGAATCGAGGATCAAACCAACAACCTTTCACACTCAAACCCACTTTTCTGACCATAAGGCCTTGGCTGCCCCCTCAAAACAAAACAAGTATTTGTTCTAATGTTGAGTAGCATGACAAAATATAGTAACACCTACATATAGCTGTCTGAAAAGGAACTATTAGCATAAATATTGAACAAAGATATAACAACTAAAGGTAACATAAATAGTAATGACAATCCGTCTCTTAATCACTGGCATCTGTGAGTCTTCAAGTGATTAATGCAGTGAAAGTGCTTTTATTCATATAAGCTTTTTCTATAGTGGAGCATTGTCATGAAGCAGCTTTACAGAAATTAAATAAAGGATATAATCATGAAGTTTAAATAAGGTTCATGTTTATCCTAATGAAAAAAAATCAGATGGAGACAGAGACAAGGAAAACTCCTTGAGAAGATAAGAAGAAACCACCAGACTCAGACGGAAATACCATCCTCATTCGGGTGGTAATAGATCATCAGGGATCATCAGGGTGAATCAGAAAACTCTCTCAATTGTAACACGTGTATCTCAGCAGACAAAAAGAGACACAGCAGAGAAAGAAATTATAAGGCAAGATGATTGAGGAGTAATATAAGAACTATGGAATGTGTCAGAGTACAATTTCCACTAAGGCTAGCAAGAGCTGCATATCTAGTGAGATCCAGAAGTAACAATGACATGAAGGTTGTCTGAGACATAGGGCATACAAACAGCTTGGTTTACCAAACTGTAGTGCCCATAACCATCCAGATCTGCACATTTACCTAAGAGAAACTGAAGCTATGAACAGAATGCTTGACCTAACCAAGTGTCTTTACTTAAACGTTGAGACTGTGTCTGAGTCCCAAACGGAAACACTGGCCCATAACTGGGGGGATTTGCAAGAAAAATATATGCTATCCTCTGTAACTTTCATTATTCTAGGAACATGCAAGCACACATGGCACAGCAAGAGCATTCCGGGTTTGACCCCAGGTGTTCTCTGGGAGTTCCTGTTTTCTCTGACATTTATAAAACATGCATGATAGAATATCCGGTGTCTCTAAATTGCCCACTAGTGTGTGATTGTGTGTGTGTTCACCCAATGATGGATTGGCGCCCTGTCTTTGTTTCTGCCCTCATGCCTCGAGTTGCCAGGTGAGCACCAGCTTCCTCATCACCCTAAATTAGAATTAAGCAGGTATAGAAAATGAATGAATGGACGTATGAATGAATAGTTGCACTGTACACACACCGGCCAATTTATTAGGTACACCTTGCTATCAAAAGGTTGAACCACTTTCAGAACTGCTTTAATTCTTCATGGCATACTTTCAACAAAATTGATATTCTGCATTCCTTGATTTTAATGAGTTTTAATTGTTACTGTTGCATTTCTATCATCTCAAACGAGTCTGCCATTCTCCTCTGACCTCTCATATCAGCAAGGCATTTTTATCCACACAACTGCCGCTCAATGGATATTTTTTATTTTTAAACCATTCTGTGTAAACTCTAGAGAGATGGCTGTGTGTGAAAATCCCAGAAAAGCAGTTTCTGAAATACTTAGACCAGCCCAGCTGTCACCAACTACCGTGCTATGTTCAATGTCACTTAAATCACATTTCCTCCCCCATTCTGATGCTCAGTTTGCGCTTCAGCAAGTTGTCTTGACCAAATCTTTTTGCCTAAAAGCATTAAGTTGTGTCCAGCCCATCTGGCTTTAACAACTATACCACTGTCAATGTTATGAAGGTGACAGAACAGTTTTTCCCATACTGATGTTAGATTGGAACATTTACTAAACATTAGCTTTTGACATACTGCTCATCTCAATGTTTTTATGCTTTGTGATTCTACCACCTGTTTTGCTGTCTGCCTCATTACATTAATAAGCAGTGGCACAGATGTTACTATTAAAGTGGTCAGTTCATTATGTAACTAAAAACATTAAGTAGATTAATATACATTTTCAAGTTATGCTAGCAAGTATATCTAAAAATGATGGATTGTAGTCAATATCCTAATAACTACAGTACATTGCTTGTTGTACATTTTTGTTTGTCTTATGTAAATAAGTCTTACTTCTTTGTCTCACTTGTACCTGCTTGAATTTGATGCAAGGGGTTTTCAAATACACTATATTTCCAAAAGTATTTGCTCACCCATCCAACTTATTGGAATCGGGTGTTCCACTCACTTCCATGGCCACAAGTCTATGAATACTTTAGCATACCAAGACATTTTGGACAGTTCCATGCTCCCAACTTTGTTGTAACACTTTGGAGCTGTCCCCTTCCTCTTCCAGCATGACTTTGCACCAGTGCACAAATCATGGTCCATAAAGACATGGATGACAGAGTCTGGTGTGGATGAACTTGACTGGCCTCACTGTCCTGACCTTAACCCGATAGAACATCTTTGGAATGAATTAAAGGGGAGACTAAGAGCCAGGTGTTCTCGTCAAACATTAGTGTGTGACCTCACAAATGCGCTTCTGGAATAATAGTAAAAAATTCAAAAACACACTCCTAAACTTTGTGGACAGCCTTCCAAGAAGAGTTAAAGCTGTTCTAGCTGCAAAGGGTGGACCGAAGTCATATTAAACCCTATGGATTAGCTCATATGTTAGTTAAGGCAGGTGAGTGAATAGTTTTGTAAATATAGTGTAGAAATTCTTGCACACAGTGGAATTGTTCCTCTGCATTCAACACATCTGTGCAGTGAAACATTTATACACATACAT
>JAOUQT010000018.1:1317349-1332010 GCA_025769995.1 Xyliphius kryptos | reverse complement strand
AAGTAAATTGGAAATGCTAAATTGTCATTAACTTGTGTATAGACACATGTGACTTTGTGTATGATATAAGACATATGTATGTGTAGGACCGTGTTTCTGTCATTTGAATTGCCACTGGTGCTGAGGATGACGTTAAACAATAAATAAATCCACACAGGAATGTAGGCCAGCCAATGCCCGTCATAATCTTGTGGTTAGGGAACCAGCCTTGCGACCGGAAGGTCCCTGGTTCGATTCCAAGTACTAACAAGTCAAGGCTCAAGTGCCCTTGGGCAAGAAATCTAACCCCCAGTTGCTCCCCGGGTGCTGTGCTGGCTGCTCACTGCTCCGGGCACGTGTGCTAACTTCACCAGTGTGTGTCTGTGTGTGTTTCACTGCATGGATGGGTTAAATGCATAGGACCAATTCCGCTGTGTGCAAACGTAGTGGCAAAATGCATCACTTTCACTTTTCAACTCTGGACACAAGAGCAGGAACAACCCTGGATAGCGTGTCACTCCATCGTAGGATATACACAAAGTCACACACACTAAGGACCAGTTTAGAGAGCAATTAACCTAGGATGCATATCTTTGGAATGTAAGAGGAAACTGCAGTTCCCAGAAAAACCCACATGAACACGTTGACAACATGCAAACTCCTCACAGAAACTTTCGGAGTCTTCCCACCCAAGGATAAAAACCCAGATCCTTCTTGCTGTTTGGCGACAGTGCTACCCTCCGTGCCACCCAGTGATTTTGAAATTATGCGACCAATTTAATTATATTTTGGAAAATCAATCCAGCCAAATTCTTTTTTAGATAATATCGGTCTGAGTGGGATTAACAGAGAACAGTTCCACACATTTCTCTAGTGTTATAATGAACACACGTGATTTAGTTCAAGTTTGTATCAGATATGTAGTGTAGTGCAAGCAGAAGTGTATACCCAAAGCATTTTACAAAATAGGGTTAAAAATTAACATTAAGGAGTTGGCAAAATGAGAATTTATATAGCCGATAAAAGACATGGCTGAGGTTGAGAGTCCAGCACCATGCTGAGAACTTTTTCCCTCTGGCTATCTGCATTTCTTGGTGTATCTCAGTAGAGTTTATATTTTAATCTGTAACCTAAAGAAATAAAATCACAACTGTTTCTCATGTCAAGTCAATTTTGGATATAAATATACATACAGATACCGCAACACTAAACAGTTGCATATGTTGTTGTTTCTTATTACAGTATACGGTATATCACAAATCTCAAATCTGCAAGTCGCATGACTTGCACCCACCAGTCACTTTATTAGGTATACTTGATGTTTGGACCCCATTTTACCTTCAGAACTGCCTTTTTTGTGGCACACTTCAACAGAGATGGTATTCTGCACTACTTTTTTTTTTATAGCGAGTGGTTGAGTTTCAGTTGCCTTTCTATCATCTTGAACCAGTCTGCCCATTCTCCTCTGACCTCTCACTTCATCAAGGCATTTTTGTCCACACAACGTTCACTCGCTGGATATTTTCTCTGTAAACCCTAGCGATGGTTGTGTGTGAAAATCCCAGTAGATCAGCAGTTTCTGAAATCACCAACAACCACGCCACATTCAAAGTCACTTAAATCACTCTTCTTTCCCGTTTTGATGCTCGGTTGCATTTCAGCAAGTTGTCCTGACCACCTCTACATGCATAAATGCATTGATTTGTGGCCATGTGATCCATCAAACACTGTTTAAAGATATATACTACCTTTACTGTATACCTGTTTACTCCACTTTATAGTGTTTTCTTTTAAGTAGAATCATATGCTATACTTTTAAATTTAAATATTATTTATAGCTCTCATTTTAAGTTTCCCTTGTAGACCTTTCTTACAGTACTGTACAGTAATTAGCTGGTAATTTTTTTTTTTTTTTTTTTTTATGCGAATCTGCTACAGTTGTTCTTGAGACTATAAATGCCACAATTACTTTTTTTCAGATAAACAAAGCTTTGTGTCATGATGTTGTCTACAAAGTTTTTTTTTTTTATATTCAGTAGAAATTTTAAACAATCTTTAACAAAATCAAATATACAGCACAGTTCTCTATACTGAAAGTTAAAATATTGGCTAATAAAATACTTTTTTATTTGATCTGACTGATCCTCAGTCAGATTTATTCCAGACCAGTGGCTAACTGGGAGAGCGAAAAATCCCTTGATGTAATTGAAATATAACAACTGTTTGTGTAATTCCATGACATTGGTGAATGTCCTAGGTATGCAGCTCGGAGTTCTTAGCAGTCCATTACTTTCAAATCCAGATGACTGGCTAATGATAAAGGTATGCAGTAGCCAGTCTCAGACCCTAAATGCCTGGCCTAGGATCAGCAGTAGCAAACGAAATCCCAGTGTATCCAAGCTCAGTCACTTGCTACATGTTGCTCTAGACATCCCATTCTGGTTAATGAATGGAAAGTTTAATATAACCGGGTGAGTCATTGCCTTTCATGGAGTGGTTTCGGCGATGTCCTTTTGAAACAAACCCATCAAACCCGTGATTGTCACATTGAACTCTGAGTCATCCCGGTAGTAATTACGCCTTTGAAAAACAAACTCATTGCTTCATTTTTTTTTTTTATATAGTTATTAATTTGTTTGTCCTTGTGCCCAGAGTTCCATTGACTTTTCCCTGGTGACAGATGACATAAGCTTAACATGGTTTAAGCTTACTACAGCAAACTATATCCTCCTTTATTTAAAGAGCGTTTCAGCTCCGAAATCACAAATTATAATGCTGTCTGGTCACACACAATCATACGAAGTGAAAGCATCAGATATTTTGCATTTTATATAAGATGGATACATTGCGCCAGTCAGCTTTTAGATTAACAAAAAGTAACTTTTTAATTCCTATTTATTCCACTAAATGTGCACTGTAAATCAAAGGTTACGTATGTCTGTCTCATGTTTTTAAGTCTGTCATCAACTTTTTTTTTTCCCCTCACCCTCCTCTTGCATTCTAGTCAATCTATCAGACGCTGAAGTCAGACACCAACTGTCTACTGTGCCTCTAAAATGCAGAAGAACTGAATGGCTGTGGCTTTCTTCACTATTAATAACCTCCCACGTTATGCTCATGCACATTTTCTCACACACACACACACACATGCACGAACGATCACACAGCACATCAGTATGACACTTCCTACAGCTCAGGATGATGTTCTGATGTAATAGCAATGTATGTAAAAAGCACAAGTATGCTTTTAATACTATTCAGCTGCATGTTGTTTTGTGATTGTGTTTGTTGCTATGGAAGCTGCAATGGTATTAATTAAATGCTTGTTTTGGGTTCTTGCTCTCTCTGCCTGCAAACCTTAGGAGATCAGAATCGCTTATCTAACAAAATAAGGGCCGCTAACTAAAAACACAATGTAGTTGAGTCGATTAAATCTTGTTTAAAAGTTCAGAAGTCCAGTTTGCATGCGTATGTGTGTAACCTATACATGTTAATATAGGCGTTTGTATGTTTGTGTGTGTCATTTGGACCTCATGTGAAGCCTCTGCATTGTCTTGGTGCTTCCTGTGTTTTCCGAGAGGATACACTCGCAAGGTTTCACACGCTCTCTCGGAGTGCGTGTACATGTGCGCATGTGAGTGTCCTTGTTTACTTGCATCTGTTCGGTGTGTGGTTTTGTACATGTCTTCTCATGATCTGTGGTTTGGTTGATAAACCTTATGCAGTGCCACAAAGGTCATCTGGCACACTGCATGATCGTTTTGCAAATGTGTGTGTGTGTCTTTTGTTGTGCTGGTTCCCATCCTTTTTTTAACTGACTCCTCTTCTAGTCCGCATCCAATCTGATTGGTGTCAACTCCATCCAAGGCTTTTTGCTCTCTCTTCCTTTAGCCTTTTCTCTCTCTCTCTCCCTCCCTCCCTCCCTCTCCTCATCTCCCTCCTGTTTCCCATATCGGCAACATCCTGTACAAAAGAATGAGAAGCAGTTTGATAACAAGAATCACATGGTTGGGAAAGAGTGATTCCTGTGCCTGACGATTAATAAAGAATGGTGTGTCTGCTTATCTGTATCTTAAATCCTTCCTCTTATCCCAAACATCTTTGTCACTCCCAACAACTCTAGAATTGAATTTAAGAATAAACTGTACAGACATTCTTTCAATGTACGGTAGAATATTGACTGACTGTACATAAAATTCTTCTATAATAGAAGACGTATGTGTGTGTTTGGAGAAAGATGATCCAGTTCGTTTATCCGTACAAAATTTTCCTAAGTTTGGAATTAGCATAAATACCTTCACATACACAAAATTCCCATTTATTTGGCGGCCACTAAAGCTTTACACAGTCAACCCCAGAGCCACAGGAAATACACGCTTGTATCCGGTATATACTTTTCTACCGTAGACCGCCATGTGCGTCTCATTTTTAGCCCTTTCCCTGGCCCGATTGTTTGTTTAGGCATCGGACGACACAATTATATACAGAGTCAAACTACTTTTATCCTTCCCTCATCTGAAAAACGTTTTCCTGTTTCATTAGACATGCTCCAGCTAAGAGCCCAGTGATTGGTTGCTGGGAATCAACGAGAGAATTGTGCTTCAGTTGGAGAATAATACAGTAATACCGGAGAGTCAGAGACATGTTACATGATGGGCCACATTACTCAAGTGAGGCAGATATAGAATATACATCAAAAACCTCTTTATACTTGTATATGTGCTTTTACAGCAATGTTTATCTGAGAATGCTTCATTAAACACCCACCTAATAACAGCTTGGTCTTCCTGTTTGATTAAGTACTGCACGCAGACTTTCGGAAAAGACTTTACAAAGTGCTCAACACCGTCCATACACAAGTTAACCTATGCTCACTACAGTAGCTCCACCGGTCTGGGCGCCAACTTTCAAAGCTCTGTTTACACATAGCTGGCAAATGAAGCAATTCATTAGTGATCATATGGCTCCTGTTTTGTGTTCCGTGTTCAGTGTTATGTTGAAGTAGGATAAGATTTTAATTATGTCATTGAAACCAATACAACATATTTTGTATTAAATTAGCGTGTCTCACATGTATTTTAGTTGTGTACCGTTTTTGCATTGTGACCGACTCACCTATTATACTCTGAGAACAAATGGGATGAAAAATTCTCTGGTTCATTTGTCTTTTTTTTGATGTATTCTTGATGCAGCAAAAGATTAGAATAAAGAATATAATGTATATGGAAGAGGGCAGATAGTATGTTTGTAGCAAGTGTGTTATGCTAGTATGTGGTAGATTTCACCCTTCTTTGTCACCCTTCCTTTCTTTTTTTTAAATCTTTCTGCTTTTCCCCTGTCACCAGGGGTCGCCACAGCAAACCCCTCGCATTATGATCTGGCATATGTATTCACATACATAATGGCCAGTTTTTTTTTTTTTTTTTTGTAAATCCTGTGTTGTAATGTTTAATAAGAAAGGTGCAGGATTATAGTATTGCTTTGCTGAGAACATTTAGTTAACAATGTGTGAAATTATCTGCGTTCTAGCATGGCCTCTATCAACAAGTTCCAGCATCCCTTGATAAAACATTTAGCACAGGCTGCAAGCCATGAATACATCACTTTCTTCACCACTCTTTACCACTGTCTTTTAGATGTTCAGTTAGACAGATGGATGCCATTGAATAGCAGTTCTCTTCATTTTGTCCAAATGTTAGGCTTCAGCTCTTAAGAAATGGCTCACTATGATCTAAGTCCTTAATTGACAAATTTTCCATTGCATACTCTTCTGTTGTCTCTGCGGATAATTGTGGATAATATTTTGGACACGCCATCATACTTCCAGTTGTATCCAAATGTATAAAATCTTTCCAAGTGAAGCATCCATGTTAATGTCAGAGCTATCTGTGACTGGGAGTCCAAGAAAGCGAAATTGGCCTTTTTCTCATGGAGGTGTGGCATCCCCTGTCAATTACAGTGACGCTAGCTAATCATTTGTGTGTGTAATCAACAGATGAGCTCGTGCACACAGAAGTGGGCCCGTTTCTTTTCGGATGCTATGCCACACCTGATGCCAAAAACGTAAACAGTTTGAAAAGATGCACTAGACTGGTTAAATTGCCTTTAAATAAACATGTAGTAACTCTGACTCTCCCTGTTTGGCAAACTGTCATGTGATAACAGAGAGATACCTGATGGGTAGTTTGTGTAAATTGAAAGGAAAGTGCAGAAATCAAAATTTTGTGAAAAATCAAATGATTAAAACCCCCAGGTCCAGATTGTAATGCTGCACAAATGTGGAAATATTCTATGAAGAACCAGTGCAAAGCTCTGTGTTGGCAGTATTGTTCTCTTGCACAGTGTTTAGGAGTGGCGTGTGCATAATTATGTGCTTTGTGATATGGTAATGTGTCGTGTTGCTGTATTGTGGTTTAGTATGATGTGTTTGAGTGCTAGTTTCAAGTGTTTGTGGTAATTTTTTCCCCACATTGTGGAGCTTAAGGTTACCACGCTGGTCTCCAGTCTGACCAACCATTAAAGCCCGAGCTACACCGCAGTCTGGGTGAACTTGCATTGCAAGCGAATGTGTGGACATTTGTGCCCATGGTTTCAGCACAGCTGTGTTTCACTTTGATTTATACTAAATATAGGGTTTTTTTTATATCCCAAAAAAAAAAAATCAGATACTAAAGACCAGTTCTAGATCCCCGCACATAAGGATTAAGATCTGCTTGGAAAGGCAGAATGTGTGTGTGTGTGTGTGTGTGTGTGTGTGTGCGTTCATCTGTTTTAATATTCATGTCCTTATCTTTATCTTATTTGCCCCGGTCGTGTCTGCTGGCTGAACTGCGTTCGCTTGGCCTTGAGGAACTTTCTTCTTCACACTGATAAACATACCCACCGACACACATGCATGGGAACAGTCATCTTTTAGAACCGGCTTATAAAAACACCCACAGCTTTTAAAAGGTGAGAAATATAACAGTAAATACAGAATTAAGAAAATATTCAGTTTGGATTCTTGTGGAAGCAAACAATGGCATCTTGGCTCATCTGACTATTGTTCTGCTACTGGCAGAAACCATCCAAGTTCTGCAAGAGCTCATTTGGCAACATTAACAATATCTATATAGATAAATGTCTGTTGGTCATTTTTCCACCAAACAATTTGTTGAAATTTTAACTTTCTGCCTCTTTGCAAGTTATGCAAGGCTGCCGAGCTCAATTACACTGACTGACAGTCTCCAAACATAATTATAGCTGTCACTGAAGATGGATTCCAGTCTATGACCTTATTGTACCTTTTTTAACCTGTAAACCTTTCTTATTTTTTTAAATTCATGTTTAGTCTGATAAAGCTGGTCAGATGATTTATCTTTGCCTAGAGGGTAGTTTGTTTCACTGCTAAATCAATACATCTTTATGGAATGCCTTTAATAATGTTCAGGTTATTAATTGCATTATACAATGAATAATCACTGGATAAGAAACACATGGGCAATAACTGGTTGGTCCACTCTTTTATATAATAATAACAGCACACAGGCACCATGGTGAACATAAGCAAATTGACCCATGCCCAGAATAATTTAGTCTTACAATTTTATTTCTCTCTGATCAACCATCATGTGTGACCTTGAGCTGGATATTTGTTGACGGTGCCTACATTTAGTATGATGATTTTGTAGTACAGGAAAATTGCAGCTGCTGTTGAAACACTAGTACCAAACCCCCAAGCTCAAACTATCTGATCACAGACAGAGATGATATTCTGCATTTCTTGCTTGTACCGAGTCTTTATTTAGTTAATGTTGTCTTTCTGTAATCTCAAACCAGGCTGTCCTTTCTCCTCTTCCCTCTCACATCATCAAGGCATTTTCTCTTTTTTGGACAATTCTCTGTAAACCCTAAAGATTGTTGTGCGTAAAATTTCCAGTAGATCGGCAGTTTATAAAATACTTAGACTTGATGGTCTAGCACCGACCACCATACCATGTTCAAGGTCTCATGAATCGCCTGTCCTCCCCAAGCTGATGCTCGATTTGCAAATATTCTTCAAAAATTAACATGGACTACCTCTACATACCTAAATTCATTAAGTTACGGCCACATGACTGGCTGATTTGGATATTTGGGTTTTTACAAATGTGTACCTAATAAAGTGGCTGGTAAGTGTAGGTTGCTAGTTTCCAGGACAATAAAAATACTAGCACTATGCCAATTTTATTTGCCCAGAAAACTGGTTAGTTAGTACATTTTTAGTTTGTCTGGACCTTAATACAGAGTGTTCCAAGTGGGGGGTGTGTGTGTGTGTGTGTGTGTCAGCATTAACAGCTTCATCCATCAAGGAAAATTTCTGGATGTATTTTAAGCCAAACGCCTACCGATTATGCCAGATAGAAACGTTCCTTCTTTATCTAGTTGAATTTTTGTGGTTATATAGCAAACATGCATATTTAACAGGCGACCTGGTGCGACTAATTACATTAATGTAATGTAGACCTTGACTTCTAAATTGCATACATTCGCTTCAGATGTCTTAAATTAATCTGAAAGCAGAATGTTCAACTAAAGCTTAAATTTAATTTTTTTTATTTGTCTATTGAAGACCCATTTACTCATGCGGTTCAAATGCACAGCGTTTGAAGTCACTGAATTTATTTAAGCAAGGATTGACATGAATAACCATGTGGCTGCGACAAACAAGGAATAGTTTTTGCTCTTGATGATGCTGACTGAGGTATTGTTGGTACCTGAAAGACTTTAGTTGTTCAGAAATATTTGATCTGGGATTTGAACTGAGAATTTTTACAGAATTGGCACAATTACAAACAAACTTGCTGTGCACTTCTGCGGGTAATTATTAATAGTGGTCAAATGGCCGGAATGGTTTGAGCTAACAAGAGCACTAGGGTGACACAGATCTTACTACAAGGGGCTACAGCGTCAGAAGACCACACTGTTTTCCATTTATGTCAGTCAGGATACAGGATTCTGAGGGTACAGTGGTCAGAGGGTTAATAGTCAAAGAGCTGGTGACTGCTGTTATAGACCATTCATCAATGTTTGACATGTTGTGCATTCTGAAATGCTTTACAGATCACAGATGAATAGAGTAGTTATTTGAGTTGCTATAGTCTTCCTAACTAAAACTAGTTTGGATTTATTCTGCAGTTCTTATGAAGTCTCGCATGTATCAGGCTAGTAGATTTTTTGGGTGTAAATCCTAGGCTAGAAGTAAATCCAATAGCCATAAGCATGGTCACCAAAATGATATTTTTTTTTTGAACCAACCATATTTTTTAAATAAAAAAAAAGGTTTGATTAAATGTAGTTTTAAAAAAAGGCCCCAGTCCCAACCCCACGTTTTGAATATAGATGTCACATGACCTCTCGAGGGCAGAAAGATGTTGTGATGAGATGCACGTGATTGTAATGTGTTTTTTTGCGAGTGGCCATTTTTAATTGAATAAAGTGTTTCTAACATCTTTTCAGTATAAAAATAAGTATATTACTCTTTCTTATAGCAATTTTAATTTAAAAATGAAAAAACCGCCCCATGACGCCAAGTCGGTGTATTTCGAAATCTGATTGCCATGTAAAAATATGTTGTTTAACTGCCAAGCTGATTTTTCTCATAGCTGTGTGTGTGTGCGTGTGTGTGGTTACTATTGGTACAGTGGCTCAGACAGCCAATCCTTTTGTACGGAATCCAGTGATTCACCCAGGCTGGAATGTGCAGGCTCTGTACAGGAAGTGAGGTAATCTCCTCACTATCTCCTGATTATTATAGCGGAATTAAAAAGTGTGCACATTGTCATGATGACAGATTATAGAAACATGCAACTATGCAAATAAAATACTAAATAAATTATACATTCTGAATAAATTTCTTTGTCTCAAGACATGTATTTTCCATGAGTGAAGTCATCAGGACATAAACAGGAACAACCTTTGACCCAGAAGCAGTAAAGGGCGCCTGTGTAGTGAAGGAGGGAGCACAACAGGTGCGGCTAATTCCTGTGGATACTAGACATTTGCTCCCTTGCATGTAAAGCATTTGGTGTCTGGAGAAACGCTCTAAGCCGTGTGTGTGTGTGTGTGTGTCTGTCTCATTAGGAGGCCTTTTTACAGTTCATTTCAGCTGAATAGCTGCAGTGTATTGCTGAAGAGGCAGTACTCTGTTCTGTCCTCTTTTCTCACTGCATTCCTTTATTTCCTCCTTCATATTCTTTCTCTGTCTGTCTTTTCTCTCTCATTCTTTTCTCTCTCATGACCTCTCTCACACTTTGGCATCACGCCGCCTTGAACCCAGTGCCACAATTGTGAATTTCTGTGATGGACTACAAATGGAGGAAAAGAATGAGGCAGCATGCACAAAAAAGTGAAAATGTGTATGTGAGAGTGTGTGTCGCTGGAAACTCTGACGCGAACTGGCAGCGTGTGTCTAGTCAGTGTAGCTCTATCCAGGAAACTCCCTTAGAACAACAAGGCATGGCCACTGTCCAGAGAGTTCCTCTGGAGGAGACACACCAGACGCAGTGTTTTAATGTTTTAATATTTTACACATGCCCTTTACATTACCTTCCTTTGTAAATTAATCCTTACCATAATCCTGTATGAAATGTAGCTTAGTTTTAGGTGCAGATTATTCATCACATGATTATTTTTTAGCAAGTCGGTGATTGAACACTCGCCATTACACTTTTCTTGTGTAAAATAAGCAGCAGTGTTATTACACATATTTGATGGCTTTTATACTGAGTATACCTTATGTACCTTCTAGCTTATTCTATTAGTAGCTAATGCTACTAAATAGGGTTTTTTTTTTACATTTACAAATCAGAGGCTTATTTGGGGCATATATAAATACTTGGCAGTAACGTTATTGTACATGTATGTTGCATTAAGGTGTTTGTTGATATAAACTGTTATTTGTTTATGCTGGATAGTAGCTTCCCAACAGGAAGGTCCTGGTTTGATTACATTGTAGACTAGCCTTTGTCTTTTCTGCATGGATTTTGCATGTTCCCATGTCTGTGTGGGTTTCCTCCCACAATCAAAACAGTTTGTTGTGTGATTTGGAGACACTAGATCGCATGTGATGCACTAACTTTTCCCTGTCATGAAGGTAACCTTGTGCAAGTAACATGATGTTCTGTTTGTCAGTGGCTGGCTGACTGATTTCACAAGTTGCATGAACTCTAGTTCATCGCTCTGTTCTTTTTCTAGCTTCTATTATCCTGGTTTTATTTTTCTGGCTTCTATTGCTACAGCTTCAACAAGATCCAGCTGTTTAAAAGATGGTCGTCTTTGTGCAGAGTAAAAAATAAACATTATGTAATCTGTGCTGTTTATCATTTACATGCAAAAAAAGATTTCATTATTATTAGTCATCTGCTTTTTCTATCAGGCAAGCAACACAGTTCTTAGTACTTTCCATTTCCATTATAAAGTGTCAGCATCTGTTTACCTCATTACAACATCCTACCAGTGCTGCTGTAACCAGTAAACTGCATCTCGCAATTTTCATTTGAGGGCATTTGATTGTTTCCAACTGAGCACTTTTACATCCTTTGGGTGTTTTCTACTGGATCATGGTGCCCCGGTCTTTGTGCCAGAGGATAATGGGAAATGTAGGCCATCAGCAGTATAGTGTTTCCTCTGAGGTGTTCAGTGACCGTCAAAAGCAAAAGAATAAAAAGAAGGGAAAAAAGCAGAAGAAGGAAGAAATGTGGGTCATTTGAAGCGGCACTTTGTTGAAAGAGGCCGTCTCATTGTGACAGACCTGAAAAGATGGTGAATAAAGAGAAGAGCCCCGGGGAAAGTGGGCAAAGAGTGCTTGCTACAGAGTGGTCTCACACACACACTAACACGATTCACAAACCAGCCATTTTTTTTTTATTCACTTCAAACTCTCCTCTATTAATAAATGAATGCACCATTCTTTCTCTTTTTTTTCCCCTCATGAAGCTTGGCACATTCTCTCTTGCACACTCCCTTTTCCATTTCACCTTACACACCTCGAATCCGCATGCACTTCTTTTCGTCACTGTCAATTAAACATCCTTTTACTGCTGATGATTTTAGGGATGGGTCAGTTGAGCTGTTGATTATTATCTTTCTTTGTTCCTGGTAATT
This sequence comes from Xyliphius kryptos, assembly GCA_025769995.1. Taxonomy (NCBI): domain Eukaryota; kingdom Metazoa; phylum Chordata; class Actinopteri; order Siluriformes; family Aspredinidae; genus Xyliphius; species Xyliphius kryptos. Next base: position 1,319,908 of record JAOUQT010000018.1, on the reverse strand, counting down.
ATATGTGCTGGTATTAACTAATTATGAGGATTCTTCATGTATGAGTAAAGTTATATCGGACATCGTGACAAATAAATTAGGTACAGTGTGCCATGCGTAAAAGCATTATACCTGAACAAAGTTGAGTGTGTGCGGTAAAGTTATGATTTGAATTTTAGCACGGTTAGCTCTACCAACAAATCTGTACTTGCTTATCTCATATATATATCATAACCATTCTTTGGGCGGCACAGTGGTGCAGTGGGTAGTGCTCTCAATCTGTGGGTTGGGCCACATGGGGTAATTACTGTGGAGTTTGCCTCTGCTCTCTGTGTTCGCGAGGACTTCCTCCAGGTATTCCGGTTTCATCCCCCAGTCTGAAGACGCGTTGGTTCTTAATATTCTGGTTGGCATCTGTATATGCATAGCTATACATTTTTATGATGAATCCTACATGTTCTGCATTGTTGTGCTTCTGCACATATTCTCATGAGAATGTAACCAAATAAAAATACATTATTTGTAAAGAATAAGTTGAGTGCTTAATAAACATGAATACAGATACAAATAATAGGCTTTATATCAGTGTGAACAAGAAAAAGCCTCTAAATAAGACCTAATGGCCTAAACGTAATAAGGGTGCATCATGAACTGGAAGTTCGCACATGTTGGATGAGCAGTACAAAATGCAAAGATACATTTGTGGCATTGTGGATTTTCTTATCCATAGTAACTACGACGTTGGTGGCATAGTGGTTCACAATGGGTTATAACCAACTTTTTGATAGGAAATGTTGCTTCTGATGCAGGCAAAAAAAAAACATCTCTATAATGAAAGTGAAAGGGATGCATTCTGCCACTGTGTCTGCACACAGCGGAAATGGTCCTCTGCATTTAACCCATCCATGCAGTGAAACACACAAATACACACAGGTGAAGTGAGCACACGTGCCCGGAGCAGTGAGCAGCCAGCACAGCGCCCAGGGAGCAACTGGGGTTAGGTGCCTTGCCCAAGGGCACTTTAGCCATGACTTGTTGGTACCTGGAATTGAACCAGAGACCCTCCGGTCGCAAGGCTGGTTCCTTAACCACAAGCCTACGACTCCCCCGAAGGGTTACCATGTTCAACTGGCATTCATTACCATTATGATCAGAGGTGGGTAGTAATGAGTTACATGTATTCGAGTAAGTTTTTGAAAGTTTAGGAGTAGTTTTAAATCACTGTACTTTTTATTTTTACTTCAGTAGATTAGTGAGGAAGAAACTGCTCTCTTACACCGCTACATTAGGCTACAATGAGCTCATTACTCTTTGGTTTTCTACGAGTCATTATTTTTATCCCCTTCGCATACGCCTCATTTTGTTGATTTATTTAGACAGAGAGAGAGTGAGTGACTTCAAATCTCTACCACGTGACTATGTTTCAAACGTAGTCGTGCAGTCTTGTCACGTGACCATACTCAATCTTAGCGGTGGTACAAGTTAGCTTTAAAATTTTCAGTCGTAGCAAACAGATGAAAAATGTTAGAATCAATGCCAATCGGTAACGCAGATGAAGAGGAACACTGCAGCTACATTGTGCATTGTCTCCTGTGTCTACCAAAAACACATGGACATTTCAGCATTCCAAAAAAAAACCTCAACATATAACTCGAGGAAACGGAGCAGGACATTTCCTAAATTGTTTTTTTTTTCTGGAGATAGGTGAATGTTGTTTAATAAAGTAACATATGTTTTAATTATTTCCTAAGTTTTCCTCATTTTTCCTTAATCTTCCTGTAGCCTCACAGATTTATTTTATTCAGACTGTCTAAGTACACAGACTTGTTAGAGTCCCACAGAAAGCTCAAGTCCTGTTCCAGTGATACTCCTGTAAAAAATGCAAAAATATTTTTTTATCTATTATTATTTTATTGATTTTATTTCTTTATTGAAGTACTTGAATTTACCTAGATTATTTCAATTTAAATTATATTGTAATAATTATTTATTTATTTATTTTATTAATTGGAGGACCTGTAATTTGTCTAAAGTTGTATTTTTTAATGCTACAGTTTTTTCACCAAGCGCTTTTTTTACTCTTACTCAAATAATTGTATTATTCTGAAGTAACAATACTTTTACTTGAGTTATATTAATCTGAAGTGTATTATTCTGAAGTAACAACACTTTTACTTGAGTTGTATTATTCTGAAGTAACAATACTTTTACTTGAGTTATATTAATCTGAAGTAACAATACTTTTACTTGAGTCATATTATTCTGAAGTAACAATACTTTTAAGTCGTATTATTCTGAAGTAACAATACTTTTACTTGAGTTGTATTATTCTAAAGTAACAATACTTTTACTTGAGTTATATTATTCTGAAGTAACAATACTTTTACTTGAGTTATATTATTCTGAAGTAACAATACTTTTACTTGAGTTGTATTATTCTGAAGTAACAATACTTTTACTTGAGTTATATTATTCTGAAGTAACAATACTTTTACTTGAGTCGTATTATTCTGAAGTAACAATACTTTTACTTGAGTTATATTATTCTGAAGTAACAATACTTTTACTTGAGTTGTATTA
>JAOUQT010000018.1:1234047-1251832 GCA_025769995.1 Xyliphius kryptos | reverse complement strand
CAAGACTTGTATGTGTCATTCCCAAGACGAATTGATGCTGTATTGGCCGCAAAAGGAGGCCCTACACCATACGCATAAATTATTGTGGTCTAAAACCAGGTGTTTCAGTTTCATTGTCTAACCCCTGTAGGTCCTGGGTCCGATCCCCAGGTTTCCTCTGGGTACTTTGGTTTCCTTCGACAGTCCTGCATGTCAGGTAAAGTGGAGGTACTGAAGGGCCCCTTATATACTAATATGTTTATACTTATAGCAGTTTAATTGTGTCTTCTCTGACTGATCATTGTAAGTCAATCAAGGCTCTTTGTCTGGCTATAAAAGGAGTCCGTTCAATACCATTAGGTGCGCTATCAGTGTGTTTCCGCTGCTCGTGGAGTATGCATTTTCATGCAGGTGTTCTTCGGGTGCTCCGGTTTCTTCCTACATTCCAAAGATATGTGCTTTAGGATAATTGGTGTCTCTAAAGTGGCCTTTAGTATATGAATGTGTGTGTGACTGTGGCGTGGCGCACTGTCTATGGTTGTTCCTGCATTTGCATTGTTGTTTAATGTATTTGTTTATGTTGTTGCCCATAGCTCTGATTCAGTTATATTCAACTGGTGGTGTTTGTTGGCCTGGGGACTTCCTGTAGGGAGATTAAGCACTGTAATATAGTCACAGAAGGTATTGGCAATCTGGTTCTCAGTGCAGCTGTTTATCATTTATATATTGGCTCTTTAGTGTGGTTAGAGCACGTGTGTGTGTGTGTGTGTGTGTGTGTGTGTAAATGTGTAAAACCAGTTTCATCCCTTTGTGGGTGATGCGTTTACCTCTCTGCCGCTAAGTGCTTGGCCTACAGAAAGAGTCATTTGGTTTTGTCTCTTTTATTTTTATTTTTTGTTTGAATTGGCAATAATTGCGAACACTCTGCCATATTCAGTTCAGTTTCAGTTCTATTTATACATTGTCACAATGCAGCTTTACAGAAATTATATGCAGAATATAATCATGAAGCTTACATAAGGTTAATAATGTTATTTTTTTATCCATAATAAGCAAACGGGATTACGATAGTGGCAAGATAAAACTCTTTGAGGTGGTAAGAAGACAAAACCTTAAGATGAACCCTATCTGTTTAATTTATTTGAGACCCCAATGTCTGTTTATTGCATAACAAACCTGTGAGACCTCTTTTGTACATTTGATAGTATGTACCGTGGGGTTAGTTCCTGGGGTGGCACACTCGAGCCAACTTTGTTCATTTTAATCACGGAGCACGAACCACATCGCCACATAACCTTGTGTATGAATATTACATTGTGTTCGATGTAAACTTTTTCCAGTCATGAAATAACCATTCATGCACTGTTCATTAAACATCGTGTATGAATGTAACCTTGTGTTCAATGTAACCTTGATGCTGAAATGGCATTCAATTGATAAACAATAAACAATATATTTTTTATCATATTTAAGCTTTTTCATTAATGAGTAATAATTTGCTATATCTACTGTATATGTCCATTATGTTTTCAGGGCCTATGGAAACCTACATACTCATAAAAATAATATCTTGCGTTATTATCAAGTACTTTAGTGTGTTTATTGAAATGGCTTTTGAACATAAGAAAAATAAGAGTTGAGATATCACTATTATAATGAAGAGCATTATTTGAGTTTAACTTCAGAGAGATACAGAAAGTCAAGTGCTTTGTGTGTGTTTTAGTGGCTGCGTTCATGCGTTACGATTTCTAATGTGTGTGTGGGTGAGACATACAATAAAGTCCATAGATGGCTATTTCATACTGACTATTTCAGAGGCATATTTACAAATACATGAATTTAACCAGTGTAGCTTATATTCACCATTTTACAGGCTGCTAGCACATTTATTAATATCAGCACTCATTACACACACACAGCAGCTAAGATACATATTTACATTTAATGTCGTGTGCCATCATCGCTTTGCGGTAGTTGACTGCACAGATGTGCTCTGTGGAATAGGCTGACTGAGCTTCCCAATCCAAATCGCTTGCTCTTCCAGCTGACCTTACAATACAAATGAAGTATATATAGTCTGCACTTAGGTGCTGCAAGGTGTCAAGTTTGGGTGGGTATTTGTCTTTCTTAAGGGGGACAAAAAATTGTATACAACAAAATATCTTTTACCAAAGATATTTTAAAAAGTTTTGCTTTCTCTTCTATTAGCCATGTGTGAAAGACAGACAGAGAGAGAGCCTTATGCTGATGGCAGTTTTTGGCAATTGTCTTCTATAGGAAGTTGCCAGAGTTTGCACAAATCTGTATTTTGAGATACAGTACATCGCTAGATGCTTATTTGAAAATAACTCACTATAAGTGTTTGTAAAGTCACTAAAGATGAACTGTGAACTCAATGCCTGGTTTGCACCAGTGCTTGCTACTTCCCAACTAAAAACAACCAATAGCAATGCAGTGTTTTTCCTAATGCCTATAGTGTATTTCCTAGAGGGCATGCTAGTTGACACCTCAGCGGACATGTAGTAGTAGTAGTGTTAATAGTGATAACTGAGTTAGATTAACTGTTCCTATATGCCACCTTTGACCACAAATAAATGTCGGTGTGTTTGTGTGCATGCATGACAATTTATGATCAAGCTGTGAGCATATGATACGTAATTACGTCAATATACTGTATATTTATGTATAGACATGTCTTATGATTATTTGTGTATAATTATCCATGTTTTGTGTTTTGTATTTTATTCTGAATTCTTAGCAGCTTTGTCTATGTAAATGAACTACAGTGCATTTTGTGAATGTGTGTGTGTGTGTGTGTGTGTGGAAAAGAGAGTGAGAGAGTGATTATGTAGGAGCGAGAGTATCACCAGCGAGTGTGAAGACAATAATGCAAAGCGACACTTCAGAAATGAGAGCCCAGTTGCCTGGCGACCGTCGCCGGGGTGGCAGTTCCCGCGGGAACAGGGCTGAGATGGAACCTAAATGATGTTTGATTATAACTTAAAGCAGTTAGGCGGGTATAGACAAGCCAGTACACAGAGATGTGTGTGTGTGTGTGTGAGAGTGAGAGAGAGACTTCCAGCTGGGGTAAACTAAAACTTAGAGTTCCATTGTGAAAATATTTTTTTCTCTGAAGTTAAATTAAAATATATATATATGTAGTGTGTTTTCTGGTATTTGGTGTTTAGTCTGTATTTAGTGTGTGTCTATGTGTATGTGTTGATTGTGTGTTTTGCTAGTGTGTGTTAAAAATGTATATGGGTATATTCACTCATTCATTTATTCATTCATTTTCTGTACCCGCTTAGTCCGAGTTGAGGATTGCGAAGAAACCCACACAGACATAGTAAAAAAACATGCCAACTTTACACAGAAAGGACACAGGATGCCTCAGATACTGGATCTTCTTGCTGTAATGTCAGCACCACTGTGCCGCTTGTGTTGGTGTATATACAGTATATACACTCACCGTCCACGTTATTATTGGGTACACCTTTCTAGTAAAGGTTTGGACCCACTTTGGACTTCAGAACTTCATTATTTGTGACATACTTTCATCAGAGATGGTATTCTGCAGCCCTTGTTAATAAGAGTGGCTATTAGACTAACTCTTCCTTTCTATCATCTCGAACAAGTCTGCCCATTCTCCTCTGACCTCTCATATTAGCAAAGCATTTTCATCCACACAACTTCCACTTACTGGATATATTCTCTTTTTTAAACAATTCCCTGTAAACCCTAGAGATGTTTGCGCATAAAAGAGATCAGGTGCACAAGTCTTAGACTTGTAAGGTTAAGGATCCAGCCTTGCGATCAGAAAGTCCCCAGTACCGCCAAGTCATGATACAGCTGAAGTGCCCTTGGGCACCTAACCCCTTCCCAGGGTCACTCCCCAGGGGAGACCAGTTTCTCCCCAGGCGCTGTGCTGGCTGCTCACTGCTCCGGGCACATGTGCTCACTTCACCTGTGTGAGTGTATTTGTGTGTTTCTCTGCACGGATTGATTAAATGCAGAGGACCAGTTCCGCTGTGTGTAAAAACATAGTGGCAAAAATGTATCACTTTCACTTGTGTGCTCACTTCACTTTTGTGTGTGTGTGTGTGTGTGTGTGTGTATATATATATATGTGTGTTTTAACTGCTTGGATGTTTTTAATGCTGAGGACTAATTCAGCTGTGTGCAAGCATAGTAGCAAATAGATTATTTTAAAAAATCAGCAGTTTCTGAAATACTTATACCATCCCATCTGACACCAACAACCATGCCACATTCAAAGTCACTTAAATCACATTTATTCCCTATTCTGTTTCTCGCTTTGCACTTAAGAAAGTTGTCTTGACCCCTTCTACATGCCAAGAAGAATTGAGTTGCGGCCATGTCATTGGCTGATTATATAAGTAAGTGGCTGGAGAGTGTATATATTGCAGCAAGGACTTACATTTCTCTGTTTCCTTGATTTAACACGTGTTCAAACTAAAATAGTTTTAAACAACTAAGAAAAAGCTCAGTGTTCATAACAGTATATATTTCCATATACAGTACAAGGCACTGGGACTAATGCACATTCTATTCCCAATGGAAACATGAATTCGATTTAAAATTTACAACTAAAAATAAAGAAAAAAATATAATTTGTTGTTCAAATTCAATTACAATATGGAAATAAAAATATTTATAGTAAAAACTAATTTTTTTTTTTTACAGATGTAATTTTTATATGAATCTCTGAACAAATATTTATTTATATAAACTTCATTTCTGATAAATGCTTTACAACGTAGTCAGTCAACACCCAACCAAACCTGACATTCCACAGTTTTGCATTTTTTATACCATTGGGGTCTGGGGATTGGGCTGGCCACTTCATAACATCAATCTTGTTGGTCTAGAACTAGGATGCTGCCCGCTTGCTGACGTGTTTGGGGTTGTTGTCCTATTGAAACACCCATATCAAGGACATTTATTATTTAGCATAAGACAACATAACCTCTTTCATTATTCTGATATATTCAAACTGGTCCATGGTGCTTGGTATGTAATAAATGGACCTGACTCCAAAAGTTTGAAAACGTTCCCAAACTATTATGCTTGCATATCCATATTCTACAGTCTTCACAGTGTACCATGAATTGAATTCAGTAGTTATGGGTCATCCATAGCCTTTAAATATCTTGCTTTCATATGTCCATAAAATGCTGTGCCATTTCTCTTTGTTATAGTCAATGTGTTTTTTAGCAAACTGTAATCTTTTATAAGTTTTATATTCTTTTTAAACCTTTTATAATCATAACTGATAGTATTTGAGGCTTTCTTGCAAATAGATTGTTTCATGGCTCACTGAAGATCTTCCTAGATTTACCTGGAGCTGATCATTGGATGCTTCTTAACCATTCTTGTTACTTTATGATTTAGGCAGAGGGTAGTATTTCTTTACCTATATTTTGTGTATTGTTATATTGGCTACACCTAGTCAGGAAATTGTTTTCTGCTGAACACCTAGAGCATTGCCCCCATTGAGGCACACAGGAAACAGTTGAGGGTTGGGTGAATTGCTCAACGGTACTTTAGCCATGACTTGCCTAGGGTGGGGTTCAAACCAGCAACCTTTTGGTCCCCAGCCTTTTGCCCTATCCATTACGCCACGGCTATATACATACATATATGCTGGAGAGTGTCTAAACCAAGCTAGATAATTGCATGAGTGTTTGCCAAATTATAGGTAGGGCATACATAAAACATGCAATTTTGGCAACCCAAAAATGTGTATAATTATTTTAATAAAGTTCTTTCTATATCGGTTGGAACTCAAGGACTGTTTTTGTGCTCACCCTTTAAAATAGTCATTTATTAGATTTAGATATCTTTCAAATGAATGACTACACACTTTTGTAAGTCGCTCTGGATAAGAGTGTCTGATAAATTCCATAAATGTTAATTTACACAGCAAACATTAAAAGAACAGTGTCCTTTAGGAACAGCTTAACCACAGAAACATTAATGCAGGAGACTGAGGAAATGAGTCGGCACTCAATGTGAAATTGTATCATGTCGGAAAGAGGACAGATGAACACTGAAGGGGAGCGAAGCATCATGGGAAAGCTTTTTCATCTAGCTCAGAACATCTACAATTCTGTCATTATTCAGATGCTCATTCAAAGGATCATAATTTGGCTTCACATAGATGTGATTCTCGGCGCCATTTCCAAAACATTACCTTAAAAGCACTTTGTATAGCTCTAACACGGAAGCCTAAAATAAGTGATGGAAGGGCCGGGTGAATGAAAGGATGTGCACATGGGTTTCACGAGCACTGAAAGGGTCTAATCAAGGAACGTGTGTAGTGATTAATCTGGGAATTTTGAAAGAGAAGAATAAAAAAACTGCAAATGTTAGTCATTCAACTCACACGCAACTGACTTGAACCCGGCTTGATAATACATAAATTGGATGCTAGAGATGTTCTTATCATTAAAGCCAGTATGTGTGTTTGTGTGCGTGGGTGTAAGATGAGGGTCAGTTGTTCTTAAGATACTTGCATTTGTAAGGTAAAATAAATTTCATTCGAAATCTTGATTAAATGGTTAAAGTGTTAAATACATTGGTTGTGTCAGTCATATAGAAATTAACCAATGAAATGTTATGCTGGTACTGGTTACCCCTCCACACACACACAACAGGCAACAGAACCACTCGCTGCTGCATCTACTTTTTGTCACATACACATAATTACAACAAAGAATAAACACTTGACTAAAATAAGAACTTGGATGCTAATATGCCCATGCACACACACACATACACACACACATGCAAAGATGTATTGATGCAATCCTATTTAAAAATATTTTATTCTAACAAATTAGCATTCCATAACTGTAAAAAAATAATAAAAAGGGTAATTTACACTGAAAAAACACAATAAATGATTAATAACAGCTTAGTCTAATGTGTATCTATGGAATGTTGGAGGAAACCGGAGATTAATAATATGGACATTTTTGATTGATTGCAACACAAAGACATCAGGGAACAAACGCCACAATATGGTGGACATTTTCAATATTCAAGTTGACATGCCCACAACGACAACAGCTTCACCGGTTTGCCTTACAACTTTGCGGCGCGCCTCTCAGATTAATCACACCTGGATGGCCACTGTTTGACATTCAGAAAATTCACAAAATTACAAAACATTTATACACTGCAGAACAACAACAAAAAGTGGAGCACGGAGTCAGCGAAAAGCAATCCTAAACAGATATGTTTTTAATTTGTCTTAAAACTGAGACAGGTCAGTGGTGGACCATAGCTCTGAGAGCAGCAAGTTTTAGAATTCAGGACCCACTACAGCAAAAGAACAATTCCTCCCACCTGTTTATACCTGGACTGAGAGACCTCCAAAAGATGTTGGCTGGCAGAGCAGAGAGCTCTGTCCGGGTGCTTTATAGGCAAATAGCAGTATTTTATACTAAATCCTAAATTGTACTCGTAGCCAATGGAGTGAGTGAAGCATGGGTGTAATGTGTTCATGTTTGCGGGTGTTAGTAAGGAGCCAGGCGGCAGAATTTTGTACCAGTTCGTACGGTACGTACATTGAATTACAGTAGTCTAAACGTGAGCTGATAAAAGCAGGTCAATTCCCTTAGCATGTTTGTCGTTGGACTGTGGGAGAAACCGGTGTACCATGCTTCCCTAATACTAGTATTTAATAGCTTTTAATTAAATAGCTATCATTTGAACTCATCTGGAATATAAAAATAATATTATAATGCAAAATAAAAATAATGTTATCAGTGTTATATCTAACGGTAAATAAAACGTGTGTACCCGGCAACTCTGGGAGCAAAGTCAGGAACAACCCTAGACAGGGTGCCACTTCATCGGGCACACACATACACAAACATTTACATATTATGGCTCACTTCAAAAATACCAATTTACCTAATCCACATGTCTTTGGAATGCTGGAGTACCCGGAAAAATACCCGGGCACTCAGGAAAAACTTGCCAACTTCACATAGAAATTTCCCAGGTCGCCCCGCCTGAGATTGAACCTGGGTCCTTGCTGTGACGATACAATCCACTGTTCCACTGTACCACCCTGTAATGGATATTAGGAACACACACACAACTCTCAAGGCATATAACACCACACATACAGTTCTCAGAATTAATGATAACACCCATTCGAAAAGTAAAATATTAATCAAAAGCCAAAAGTTTGTATAGTGTTATATCCGGGGGGGCATGGTGGTACCAGGGGTAAAAATGCCACTGCAAAGCAAGAAGCTCACCGGCCTGGGTAGACTGGACCCCTTCCGAGTAGAGTCTGCATGTTCTCCTTGTGCTTGTGTGGGTTTACTCTGTGTGCCCCGGTTTCCTCCAACATTCCATAGATACACATAGTGCGTAGTTTGATTTTAAGTGCCCTATAATGGAATAATGCCTTGTCTAGGTTGTTCATGTAGGCATTGACAACCTTGCAACCCGGACCAGGATAAAATGGGTATGAATGAGTGAGTGTTATGTGCTACACAGCAAGTTAATTACTAGGCTAATTTAAGCCAGTTTAAAGGTCTGAAGTAGCATCAGTTCTTGTACAAAACTGTCATATGTACATATTAAGCTAGCATACAAGAATTAGAATGCATAAACACAGACACATGAATATGAAGGGGGGTGCATATGCAAACACATTTGAAGCTCACACACACACACACACACGTTAAAAACAAGCACACTTGAAGCAAACGTGCAGAGAAAAACACACACACACCCTCAAACGCATGCATGAGTAAAGCCAGCACACACACAGGGGTAGGCCACGGCTGCTGCAGCAGAATTGAATGTGATAGGGAAGTGAAAAATGATTAACCTCGGGTCAGCTCTCAGCCTCAATCTGAGCCGTGCTCAAAGCACCACCTCGTCATGTTTCACCGCACACATTTACATATATTTATTAAATTCAGCATGCGCCCAGGAATAAATAAAGTGCACCAGACATAGTGCGAGAGAGAGAGGTAGAGAGAGAGGGGAGGGATGGGCAGAAGGGAGGTTAGCAGATTGTTTAAAGAAGGAGAGTTTCAGACAGATTTACCTTTTCATTCATATTCATTCTGTGGCTGGACTCTGAAAGCGGAAAAGAAATGATTTCTGATTGTGGCTGGAGGCGGCAAGAGAGAGAACGAGAGTGAGAGAAAGAGAGCAGGAGAGAGAAGGACAATGCAGGTGGCCAGCTTTAGATGATCTGAATGCATATGAGGTAGAATGCAGGTTTCCGGGGTGGGGGGTTCTCTCGTTTTTTTTAAAAGCCTATACTTTTGTGGTCTTTTGGCAAGAATAACGAAGAATATGTGTGATAATAAAATGTAAATGAAACAACATGCAAACACCCGTGCAACGCATGCAGTGTGTAATGAGCAGTTTTGATTGGTTAATGGCAATTATATATTCATGTAGTGCAAACATATCTGTGGACTACCGTTTTGAACTGGTTGATGGTTTCATTTTACTTAATATAATATTATATTATTATAAAAACAATGTCTTAAATTCACCCGGTGTTGCTGCCAATTATATCCTGTAATACTGTAATACTCAATTGTGAGTTAAAACAAATATCTAATCAGTTAATAGCCGCAAATCATGCATGAGAATGGGAAAGAAAGTTTATTAAAGTGACTTTGAACGTTGCATGTTTGTTGTTGCCAAACGGGCTGCTCTGAGTATTTTAGAAACTGCTAATCTACTGGGATTTTCACTCACAACCATGTGCCTGTAAAGTGAAGTCACAAATGAAAACGGTAATGATGATGATGGTGGAGCATCATCAGATAAATACACTACTTGATTTCAAATAGTTGTAATCAATATGTAAATAAACATGGTGCCTGCAGACAATCATTCATTAATTTCCTTTTGCTTAATCCACATAGGGTCACGGGCCAACCGATGACCAACCGGCGCCCACCCAGCAACTCTGGGGATAAGGTTAGGAACAACTCTTCATACATACACCACTCCATCATATTGCACACACACAGTCACACACTAAAGGCCACTTTAGAGACACTAATTAACCTAACATGCATGTCTTTGTAATGAGGGAAAGGGAGCACCTGAAGGTAACCTATCTGAACACGGAGAGAACATGCAAGCGCCACACAGAAATTACCCAAGTCCTCCTGGGCATTGTTCTACTTTCCATTTTCACCATTCTGTCAGAGAGGTAATACCATCACATTCCCTTCCCTCAGATATTCATGTTTCTGCAGATTCCTATTGCCCACTGATGTCTATTCAGCATGCCTGGTCACAGCACATAAAATGATATATATGAACTCCTCCACTACATCCACATCACCTCATCATAGGCTTTCCTACAAAGTCAGTAATGGACAAGCCCCCAAGTTGAGCACTGCTTGACTTGACCAACCTTATATAAAGATTCCAGGAGCATGTGAATCAGGACCCTTCTCAGTACTGGCACGAAGGTGGTGGAATGACAGCTGAGCAACCTCTTTCAAAAGTACTCTAAAGACTTACCTCTTGAAAAATGTAAATGATTATAATGTATTGTTTAGATTTTCTTGCAGCTTGCAGTACTAACAGAGGTCACGATATCAGAAATGTAAAAATTAGTTTGAATACGACTATAATACTAAGATTATTAATATAATGTTCGGATATTATAGTGTTTTTGCCCAAGTTGTAAAAAACCTGACTGTGAAATGTGTGTGCAGAGCATGACAACAACAGGTTCAACAATAATGGCCACATTTCAGTACATTTTTACAAAACTCGCTGACCTTCGTTGTACAAGTCTGGGTGTCTGTCTTTGTGGTGATTGCCTAAATTTGATGGAGCGCTGTTTTCACTATCGATTATTTGTACCTGGTCATCAGATTCAAACATAATATATTTTCATATGTTACTTAATTTTTCGACTAGTCACAGCAGGCTTACACAGACGCCATTTCGCTTTTTGCCATATTGTCATATGCCGTCATCACTTTACAATGGCTGCACAGATGTGCTACATGATACAATAAACAAATTGACTGCGCAATCTCTTGTCAGCTTATGCAGCACCACCTTTGGGTTAGATCCCCAGTTAATAACAGTTCTGTTTGTATCCAGCAACAGTTCGCAACCCACTGAACTATCCAGCCAGTATAGATTTTTTGTTGTTTGTTCAATTACTCGCATTCTTCTTTTTGCATCAAATAGTCGCTTTGGCATATTATGCTGCCCTTGTGTGGTGTGTGTGGTGCATATGATGCATTCGGTTCCTGTAAAGTTTTTAAATTTTAGTATCTACATAATATCAAATGTATAGGTTCTCATGACATCACTACTAACTCCACCATACAAGGGTTTATAAACCCCATCTTAATTGTCTTGAGGATGCTGGACTGAGACTATATATTGATAATACAATTCTGTCTCTAAGGATATAGCCATCTGCCAAATGCAGGACACGTATGAGTATGTGACCTTGTTGGAATGTCTTTGCATGTATGCACAGATGCACAAGAAAGATATACTAGTTTTTTAAACTGCCATACAACCAGGGACATGTGGTTACCGAGTTTAATACTTAACATTATGATTGTAATAGAGTCTTGTGCATCAAGAGTAGATCCTTTTAATGCCAAAAAGGGGAAGAACAACAATTTTAATCAGAATACAAATAGCTATTGAGCTGATGTTGTGGAGGCAGAAATCCTTTGTTGATGAGAGGTCAGAGGAGAATGTTTACAATAGCATTAATGGCCATAGTCACTCAATAAACCACTCGTTTAAACTATGGTGATAAGAAAACCATCTCCGAATATAACTTTAAGGCAAGTGGGTCACAACAGCAAAAGACCACAATCAGGTTACACTCCTAATCTAATGCTTCTGTCAATACAGTTGTTTTCCCATTACATTTAGCTGTTTAGTTCTTTTTTAATATTACATCACCTGTTTCTAGATGAAGGTCTCAGAGACTGTTAACAACCAGTCCTTTTATAGAAAATATTTGCTCTGTTGAGACAGAAGAAGCTGATATGCTGTATCTAACCATTTCTATATATAATACTGCTTAGAAATTGTGCTTTAATGCTAATAGACTTAATGCTAATACTAAATCAATAGTCAGAAAAAAAATAAAGAAAAAATATAAGGACAGCAAAGAAAAATAAATGGAAGATGCAGTGGAAAGATATAATTGAGGACAGATTTAGAGAGACATAGCAAAAGAAAATGAAAGATTGGTAAGACAAATGGAGAAAGCAGGGTATCCACTCCAGCACTCTACTGGGCATGGTGCCAAGACTCATTCTCTGTGCAGTCCATTGCTGTTAGCAATAGGTAGCAGGGCAGGTGCCAACATGGCATAGATGGCATTAGGGCTTTCACGGCCTGCCAGGCTCCGAGTGTGTATGTGTGTTTGTGTGTGTTTTACACACAGAGCTGGCAATTGGACAGGTGTAAAGTGCCAGGACTGCGTTTGATGCAGCTGTACCCAATGAACGGGCATCCCCATTCTAGCAAATATTCTCACAAATACACATAGACATACTCGCAATAACCCATTTATGCGGTATTAAATTGTCAGGGTAGGGTGAGGTGTGTAATACAAAATCAGCTTGTATCCTGGAATTAATACGAGTGAAATGAGTTATACTGAATGTCGGAAAGCAGATGCACCATTGTTTTTTTGCTGACATGCAATAAGTCATCATGGTTGCCAGATTTCTAGTATCTGCGTTCTTGCAGACATCATGTATTTTTCCATACTGCATGCATTATTAATGCTAATTTAGATGCAGTAATATTGATAGTATTTAGGTATTAACTAAGATTATTGTCATATATTACAATTACATAGACATTTGTGTGATAGCATATGGACACTCCCTGCCAGTGCAACATTATATTTTTAACGTGATTCTGTAGCTGTTCAGACTGAGAATAAGGACCATACACATGAGCACCATTTCAGCATACAGCACAAGGGTTAGCTGTAACGCATGCCGGATACATGATATATTTGTGTCCCTACAGTAAATGCCACCTTCATGCTACTGTAGTATCACATTACAATAATACAATATAACAATATATTGTTATAGCTCAAAAACATTTGTTTGTAAATATTCGGAATAATTACTGATCTATAGGAGGCGCACTATCCTAGCTTATTGTGATTTCCTTTGCAGAATTATGCTACCTAGTGCACACCACAAAACCCAAACTACATACTGCATCACAACAACACTCTTTAGATTAAAGATGCGTCCATCACCCCAACATGGATACGCAGACGATGAGTCTGGGTGCTGAACTGACCTGCCTGCAGTCCAGACCTTTTATCAATAGAAACAATTTGACAAATCATAAAATGAAAAATCCAGCAAAGATGACCCAGGAATGTAGGTAGAAACCATTTTGCTTCTAAAAAACCAGAAATGGTTCTTCTCACTTCCCAGACTGCTGTTAAAATAAGAGGGAATGTTTCACATATTAAACATGGAACAGTCCCAACTTTATTTTAGATTGATTGCTGACATTAGGTTCTGCATGAACCTGGGTGGCACGGTGGCACACTGGGTCGCACTGTTGCCTCACATTCGAGTTCAATCTCGGGATGGGATGAGTCTGGTATATCTGTGTGCATGTTTTCCTGCTGTTCGCACATGCTTTCTCTGAATACTCTTGTTTCTTCATGCATTTCAAACACATGTATGCCAACATAATTAGTGTCTCAAAAATGGCCCTTAGTGTGTGAATGTACTGTATGTGTGACTGTGTGTGTGTCCTATAAAGGATTGGCGCCATGTCTAGGTTTATAGCTGCCCTGATGCCTAGAGTTACCGGGTGTGCATCAGCTGGCCCACGACCCAATGTCGATTAAGTGGAAATTAATAAATCGATGAATGAATGAATGTAAATATGGACTCATGAGATTTGCAAATAATTTCTAGATCTGCAAGTAATTTCTTGATCATCCAGACAGAAAGACAAATAATCCCAACTTTTTTGGAATTGGGGTTGTGCCTTTTGGACCTGATAATCCAGATAATTACTGCATATGATGCATGCTACATTCAAAATATATACATTTATGGTATATTATTTTAAATCGCTCTCAAGGCAGAATCACAGGGGCATCACGGTGGCACAGTGGATAGTGCTGTGGCCTCACAGCAAGAAGATCCTGGGTTCGAGCCAAGGGAAATTTCAGTGTGCAGTGTGCATATTCCCCCCTCTGCTCGCGTATGATTTCTCCAAATACCCTGGTTTATTCATGCATTCCAAAGACATGTATGCCAACATATTAGTGTCTCGAAAATGGTGTATAGTGTGTGTATGTACTGTATGTGTGACTGTGTGTGTGTGTGTGGCGGAGTGGCGCCATGTGTAGGTGTGTAACTGCCCTTGTGTCTAGGTGCCAGGTGTGCATTGGCTGGCCCATGACCCAACGTGGATTGAGTGGAAATGTATGAATGAATGAATGTAAATATGGGCTGTAAATAATTTCTAGATCTGCAAATTATTTCTTGATCATCTAGACAGAAAAACAATAATCCCAACTTTTTTGGAATTGTTGTTGTATCATCTGGACATGATCATGCATGTTATATATTGCATGCTACAATTAAGATATATACATTTATGGTATATTATTTTAAATTGCTCCCAATGCAGCATCACAGGGGCAGCATGGTGGAGCAGTGGATAGTGCTAATGATGGAAGAAAGAATTTTCTGTTCTTCGTTTTCTGCATAGATTTTTTTCCTTATTTGAATCATTTATAATATTTCATCATCACCTTCATTTCCTCCTGTCCTTATTTTTACTGTTCCATTTCTTTCTTCCTTATTTTCTGTACTGGCTTCCCCTCTTTCTCCGCATGTACAATCATTATAACCCCACTCTTTCACCATTTTCTCCATACAGTCTCTGGTAGCATGCCATATGTCTCATCCATGCCAGCCTTCGACCCCCTGCGATCCCTCCCTTCATACTGCCCTCCATCCTTTCCTCCCCCGAAGGCACCGGCTTTGTAGGCTAATTAGCAGTGAAATTGGTGAATTGCAGGCTTCGGCACATCGGCATCAACACTTCAGCTGTCATAAGCGCCACTTTAGCCACTGAAAGAGGGTGACAGAGAGGGAGAGAGAGAAAGAGGCAGAGAAAGAGCGAAAACATATTTAGCATGAGCCTTATTCTATAGTTTATAACGGACTGTGCGCTACAAGTTATGACTATTCTTTCATATCTAATCATATCATATTCAATACGGATTCGCTATATGACCAGATATATAGCTAAAGCCTTTTTGTCCCATATATTTTGTATAAAAACTGCTAGATACTGTATATTTGTCATATGCTGTTTGTCTTATATCAGACAAATAAAAAGACAAATGATGTATCTGGTAACTCCTTTCCCATCGTAGCATTAACACACATAGCAGACACTGCATCCTTAAAAACAGAAGGGTGGGAAAATAGACATTAACAGGCTGCATTAAAATTGTGCTGTGCTTCAGTGCAGTCATTTAAAATTAATAAGTGGTAATTACAAAGGATGCCGCTGCATAGGTATGGAGGGCAGGAAAAAAGCAGTTGTGGAGAATGCTGGTCAGTCTAATTGGACAAGAGAATGAATATTATGGATTTTATGGAAAATGTAAGGTTTAATACCAATAAATTAATTAATTCCCTATTTATTTATAATTGTTATTTATCAAAAATCATCTTCTTCTGATTATTATTTTTATTATAATTCTTCCAGGGCAGCACGGTGGCACAGTGGATAGTGATGTGGCCTCACAGAAAGAAAATCCTGGGTTTGAATTTCTGTGTTGAGTTTTCATGTTCTCCACGTGTTCGCGCATGTTTTTTTTCGTGCACTCGGGTTTCTTCCCGCATTTCAAAGACATGCATGATAGGTTAATTGGTGTCTCTAAATTGCCTGTTACTCTGAAGATTTCTGTGTGGAGTTTGCATGTTCTCCACGTGTTCGCGCAGGTTTTTTCCGGGTACTCCGGTTTCTTCAAAGACATGGTGTCTCTAAATTGGTGTCTCTAAATTGCCTGTTACTGTGTTATTGTGTATGTGTGTGTATGTGTGCCCTATGATGGTTTGTCTATAGTTGTTCCTGCCTTCATGCCTATAGTTGCCGGATGGCCAATGGCTTCCCTGTGACCCAAAAACTAGGATTAAGAAGGTATAGAAAATAAATGAATGAATGAATCAATAATTCTTCCACAAATTTATGTGATTGCGGCACAAACCTCTTAATATATAATGTTCAATTATTCATTCATTCATGGGGCACCAGTCCATCATAGGGCACACACACACATTCACACACTAACGGGCAATTCAGAGACTCCAATTAACCTATTGTGCATCACAATGAGTGCATCACTTGTAAAAAATAACTAATCCTCCATATATGCCTGCGCTGGGCTTATGCCTGTGTTGACAATTCACTTCCAAGATAGCAATGAACATCTAAATGTTGATGTCTGCCTGGTTGTTTGTCATCCGAGTTTCCTGTTGCCAGGATAACAATATGCTAGTAATTTACCTGAACACACCTTATTTTAAGATCACCATGCCCATCAGCATAGATATACTTACAAGCACCATTGCTATTTAAACGACGCAGGTGAAATAGGTGAATATAGACGTTGGCAGGGTCTAAGAGTAAGGAGCATTGTGACACGCCTTGCCCATGGTGTAAGACAGAGCCCAGAGTGTGTGATGTCATAGAGAGATCAAAAAGCATCTGATTTTTTCAGTGAAACTCATCTAAAGTCTTCATAATTTCACATACTCTGTAAAAAAAATTGAATAACTTGAACTAAATTTAACTTAAAATATGAATATAAGCAATGAGTCCACTTTACAAAGCTATTTTGTCCATGGAAACTATTACAGAGCAAAGAAATATTAATTGGGAGAAACAAATCACAACAAAATATTAGCCAGGTGGTTAACTTTTAAATAATAATAATAAATTAAACTTATATATCGCCTTTCTGTATACCCAAAGATATTTTACAAATATGGATCGGGACATGTAGCTTCATCAGAAATAAGGGCAGAGTCGATCATCAGCGCCACGTCCTCCAATATCAGGAAGTACCAGGATAATAAATAGCTAGTGGCTGCTTGGATCAAAACAAAACTGGCGAAATAATCATCCCCTCAAACTATTATGTCCAGAGCTGACATGTCCTTTGGTGTGCTTTTCACTGATCATTTTGCTAACAGAGTGTATTTCCACATGCTGCACCATAAGCAGCCATATTCCAAGCCTCAACTCTGTGTTAAACATAGCTGGATACTGAAAATGAAGAACGGTTGACAAAAAGCCACACAATTGACTATATCCTCCACAATCAACTCGACTCGAGTTGATTTTATGCCAAAATAGTTAAAAACGATATTTATGAAACAAGGTGAACATAAAAACCCTTTAATAAACAGTATGTGGTAAAAAAAATACAATATGCGTAGACTTTACATAAAATAAATCACATATTAATAAGCATTGTATTAAGTAATTCTCTTCATTATATTGTAACAGTTCATTTAATCATAATTATTACTTTTTCATTTTCACAAAATGCTGTTAAAAAAATAACCTATTTTGTAAAAATGTGTTCATTTGACAACAAAATATCTAGCTAGCTAGGTTACTAAAAGTTAGTTACCTAGCTGATTAGTGAGCTAACATACTGCTGGAGAAAGCTTACCTCTTTCCCAACCAGTTGTGGGCTTCCAAATATTGTTTTACA
>JAOUQT010000018.1:1156275-1168548 GCA_025769995.1 Xyliphius kryptos | reverse complement strand
AGTGTGGTTGACTTGGAATTACATTGTGTTGTTTGTGTTCCCTTTATTTTTTTAATCAGTGTATTTATCTATCATTTTTAATAATACGATTGTCAGCAAATATCTTTCCATCAAGTTCATAACAAGTAGCTGATCGGCAACAAAAAACAAAAACCCAGAACAACAAAACCATTAAAACATAACGACAACTAACACACTGACACTAAATTAAATACAAAAAGTTGTGTCTGTCAAAAGTTTAACAATCAAAAGTGAGAGTGAATAAATCAGCTTTTAGTCTTTTTATGATTTTGCACAGACAGAAGTTAAACTAAGACTGTAAAGTAATGAGTTTGTCATGCATTAAGAAAAATGAAATAATTACAGCAGCATATTTTTTAGCAGTGACTATTAATAATTATGACAAGTCTTGGCAAACCTAACTGAGAGTTTGTTGTTACTTTAAGAAAAGTTTTCAACCATTAAAACTAAATTACAAGACACGTGTTAAACCTGTAGCAGGCCAAACGCTTGAGGCTTATTAATGTGTTGTGCCAGAAAATTAGCTTCTTAATAATTAATTTAAATAGAGAAATTGACTGGGCATATTAAAAAAATATTACCAATAGATGATTGAATAATAGTGCAATGTATTGCCTTTACATTTATTTATTAACATTTTATACAAACTCTCATTGCTATTTATACTGACTGAAGCAAAACTCCTGAATACTGTTCTGTGTACTGAGGTGTGTCCATACTTTTCTGGCTTGAGCTCTACTTTTTCCAGTGGACATGTCCGTGATCTACCAGGATCCCATTTTTTTATGCTTTAGTGCTTTTTTTTTTTTTTTTACACAAATCATGTTAATAATATTAGCAATACAATGCAATCCAGTAAAAAACCAAAATTTTTTATAATGATGTGCACTGAATGCAGTCAGGTGTGTGGAGTCTGAACAGTAGCTGCTGATGCAGTTCTCCAGCAGGCTTCCAAATGATCATCAGCAATGGTGGGCTGATATCTGGATTTTATTTTCATGTGGTGAAAATGCACTATATTGCCGAAAGTATTCGCTCTCCTGCCTTGAACACCTGATTCTGATCTTTTGATGGTTGAGCAAATACTTGGTCACTTTAACCCCTGACCTAATAAGGTCATGTGACAAAATTAACTAATGAAGACTCACTGCCAGTTTCATTGCAAAGATTATGAATAAATACATATCACCAACAGGGGGACAAAAGTGCCATAAAGAGGTAGAAGTCTCTGAATGCAATGTGGTTTACTGTGATCTACCATCGTGCACCGGGCAATCGACGTATTTGGAATGCCGGTGTTAAATCATTTAAACAGACGCCTTTATCAAAAACAACTTATGAGTAACCCAACTTGATGGTTGGTGTCAGAATATGGAATGGTCATGATGCAGTACCCCTCGGGTGTGAGTTAAGGGCCTTGCCAACAGCTCTCTCATTGATATCTCAACACCCTTAAAATTGACTTACCATGCTGTAATTTGTGCAGCGGTTACTTTGCAGACGCTTTTATGCAAAGCGACTTACAGGTATCCCAACTTGGTTGGGATCAGAACACAGGGTTGATGCAGAACCATGGAGCAATGAGGGTTAAGGGTCTTGCTTAAGGACCCACATTGGTAATTTCAGTGGACCTGGGATTTGAACCACCAACCTTTTGATTGATAGTCCAACTCCCTATCCACTGAGCTATCTCTGCCCCTTTATAATGCTGTCTGAGATGTCTTACTAGGAAGACAACTTTTACACCACTAAATATCGCAGCCAATGTTTTACCTTTCTTGCTATTTAAGAAATAAAATTCATTAAGTAGGTTACTCAGTTATCAGTAATCGTAAACAACACCTCTGATTCATTACTAGACTGCTATAAAAGCTTAAAATGCAGCCTGAGGTAATAATCCGTTGCTCTTTGTTCATCCTGTATATTAATAAGACTGTTTAAATGAAATGGGTTAATGACTGATTAATGAAGCTGTTGGTAGATAAAGCATTGATGAGGATGACGAGCTTTGTTTAAATTATTTAAGTCGTAACACACAATTAATACAGATGCGAAACACATTGGCTCTATTTGTTAAGCACTCGCCCAACACACATACTGTACATGTGCGCACACAAACTCACACATCGGCTTTTGTGCTCGGATTCAGTGTGTGCAGGATTTAGCTCATAAATCCATGCTGCGATGTGCAATGGGCTTTCTGTGGTGACGTTGCTATGGAGACAACTTTTCCAAATGTCACAGCCAACATTAGCATTTCCTGTTGATCCAGGAACTCATCACTCCACATTCTCTGTGTAAATGTGTTTTTTATGGTCCCTTCAGGAGTCCTGCTTTATTGTTTTGCTGCATTTGGAGATTTTCCTCAAAGGGGATCTGTAAAGATTGGAAAGATTGAACAGCTTCAGGTGCTGAAATGATGCTCACATCGGAAATGTATGATAAAAAAAGGTATAGTGTTAAATCAGGGGCACACTGTAATTCAGTACTTTAAAGAGCAGGTGAGGTTTACACTACAAAATTAAATATTTATGGTTGAATTACCTTGTTTGTGAAAATGTACAGAAATTATACAAATGTGAGGTGTTTTTTGTTGTTTGCTTATATTCTTTATCAGTTGAGCACTGATAAAGGACTTTATATAGTCACTTTTGGTGCCGACACATTTTAGTAGTGTCTTAATGTTCCCCTTGGATCAACAAAATGTATATATTGTCTGTTTATCTCGTATGTCTATTGTGCTTTTGTCTGCCTGTCTGTCTATTTCTCTTGTTTATAGCCTCCATTTTAGTCTATCTGCCTCTCCATAATCTCGTCTTTTCATATTTCTCATCTCGTCTCATGTCTGTCTGTCTGTCTCATTATATTTTCTTGCTATCTTTCTCTGAGAACTGGACCTGAAAGGGCTCTTACAAACTTTAAAAACAAGTAGTTTTTGTTTAAACTGCCCAGTCAGGTGTTTAGTGACTATGTACATCTGTGGCAATAGGAGTAAATAAAAAACCCCTCCTGAAGTAATGTTCAAGAGGTGAGTGCCAATAATTTTGTTCAAATAGTATGTCTATAACAAAGCCTGTTTGTGAATGGGTCATGGGAAATGAAGTCTCTACTCAATACTCACTACTCAATCACCAGCCATACTTCTCATTGTTTGGAAGCGTGAGCTTGACCAGATATAGTGGCAGTGATTGTGCACTTTAGTTATGTAGGTTCAACTTCTGCGGTGCTTATTGTGGAGTTCAGTGAGTTAAACCCTGACTTGGACGTACTGAATGGAATTGCTTGTCTTCTGCTTGTCTCAAGCTTCCCAGCTAAAACAGACTCTTTTTCCCTTGTAGAATTGATTTAAGAATGTGATGTGTGGTTGTCAAGAGGAGGAGAGACCCAGGATACATTCGATCTGATGACTGGCCAGTAGCACTGAAACTTTGCCGCAGTTAAAAAAAAAAAAGAAAAAGAAAGAATTGTTAGTTGATGTCCGATAGGCTGCATCAGATATTATACAAGCACAGTTTTTTATGAAACAAGAAACAAAAGTTATTTGAGGGTTTTGTTGGTTATTTCAGTTGAAGATGGTGGAATGCGTTGAGGACAATATAACATAAGAATGATCAAAATTAATTTTCTATGGAGGTCTGGATTTGGAATCAGACTCAAAATCAAAGTGGAAAATTAAACGAACACTCCTACGGCCCCCTCCATGTCTCCTGGTATCTGCTCCATGCTCTGGACACTGTGCTGACAGACACAGCAAACTTTCTTGCTGGCACAGCTGGCATTGATGTGCCATCCTGAATAAGCTGCACTACCTGAGCAACTGCCTCATGCAACCTCTATGATGAGAGAACTGACCAAATTAAAAAAGTGATCAGATAGAAAGGATGAGAACAGAGAAAAGGCCTGCAGAAGCACTCCTTTATAGGGGTTGTCGTGCTAAGTGTCTCTTACTTCTACCTGTTGTCTGTTTCATTTGCACATCAGAAAGTGAAATTGATTCACAATCAGTGTTGCTTCCTAACTGTACAGCTTGATTTCACAGACGTCTAGTTGACTTGGAGTTACATTGTGTAGTTTAAATGTTCCCTTAATTATTTTGAGCAGTGTATGTATGTATGTATGTATTTATGTATGTATGTACATATATAGAATGTGTTATCTGCATTGGTCATTCTAAACTGAATGAGTCAGAA
This sequence comes from Xyliphius kryptos, assembly GCA_025769995.1. Lineage (NCBI taxonomy): Eukaryota > Metazoa > Chordata > Actinopteri > Siluriformes > Aspredinidae > Xyliphius > Xyliphius kryptos. Next base: position 1,164,337 of record JAOUQT010000018.1, on the reverse strand, counting down.
ATCTATGATTATACAGTATATACTTGATGTTTCTATTTTTAAAAAGGAAGATCTGTGTGTGTGGATACATTTTTATGGCCAAATGGAACATGGTCTTTACTGAGTAATCCACATTTTTATTTTCCAAAAAGTGATGGTCTTTTTTTTTTTGGCCAGATGATCAATGACAATAGTATAGAAAAGTAATGAAAGTAATTGTCTATATTAGCTTAAACTTATGCATATAATTTTATCCAGGATATTTAACATGCAAACACTTTAAACATTACACATATAACATGCAAATACTTCAAATTTTAAATGCAAAGCAAAATGTGTAGTAATGCTAAAATATTGTATGTGAGAGTGCCAAAGAGAGAAACACAGTGTCACTGAGGCAAGGCCCTCCAAGGTATTGCTTATTGTGTTGTAAAATACATTATAAGGAGAAAAATTGGGATATCTCTTTATTATAATTACAAGAAAAGTACACGCTTCTAAAGGGTTATTTTATTTATTTTACAAGATTTTAAAGTGGATCCTTACCTGTTTTTCCAGGTAAGTTTTTGTGAGTTCAGACACTGATGTTGGTTGAGAGGGCCTGGCTTACAAATGTGGTTTCCTCTCATCTCAAAAGTGTTTAATAAGGTGGAGGTCAGGGCTCTGTGTGGGTTAGTTATGTCACACTAGACTCACCTAACCTTGCCCTTTGTTTACTTTACAGTCATGCTGAAACGGAGTAGACCCAAACTGTTCTCAAAAAGCTGGAAGCATACAATTGTTCAAAATGCACTATGTGCATTTTATACTGCTGTGGAAATGAGGCTGAATGAAACTCCTTAATACAGGTCAGACATTTGGGCTAATTACATTTTGTGGTCTCCAATAACAAAAAAATATAATTTGACATTATTTTAGACTAACGTAAAATATTCTTAAGTTAGATAAAATTGAATCAAACCTGAAACGCTGAAAGTGACCATTGACCGTTACATTATCCAGGCTTTGAGATTCAGCACCATGGACAGTTATGCCGCGGTTAAATCTGAGGATCATCAGTTTATGGTATGTTTTTAAAGTCTGTATGATGTAAAGGTGTCTGTGGAATGTGGGGTTTATAAAGTGTGTGTATGGAGAGGATGTCTATGATTCAGCGTCATGGACAGCTAATGATTCTGCGCTCGTGTGGGGTCAGAATTGCTGTAATTACGAGATTGCAAAAATACCTATAATGTCATGAACTGGCAACATGAACTGTTTCCATAGCAACGCATACAACGCCGAAATAGATAATCAATGCTTTAATTGGAACAGACCTACATAAAATATAATGTCATGCGTTGATATAAAACCAATGAGGTGGCAACTCTTGAAAACAACGTTCGTTTATCTTTCATGAAGATGTGATATCATTCCAGTAAAAATCTAAAAACTTTCACAAATAGTCACAAATTAATTTTGAATTACCTAAACGTGTTGTTGGGAACAATTAATAAGTAAGCTTTAATTTCTGTGTCGATAAAATTACTTTTTATCTTAATCACACGATCCTATAGGCTGTATTTTCAAACATTAGTTACTAAGTGTAACACACACACACACACACACACACACACACACACACACACACACACACACACACACACACACACACACACACACACACGTTGAATTAGAATTTTTAACAACGGTGACGTTTTCAGATTTTCAAAGGTAAAATAAAAGGACAAGCACAAAGATTTTTTGAGTACAAAGTGGTAAAACCTAAAACATAATTTAATAATTGTTAGTTTAATAAGCATGTAACTTGTAATATTTCAGACATTGTAAAAATTAATTTCCTTCATCGTTCACGTTCATTATTAGACCTTAAGTTTGGACAAGTTATACCTATTTAATCCGAAATATCGTAGAAAGCTTTTTCTGAAGAATAAAATATGTTATTGATGCAAAGAGGGGAAACAACTTATAACTGGATATAATTAAAGCTCCTGCGGTTCGGTGTATCTATACTTTTGCACTTAAAAGAATATAATAAAAATAGCCAGTGACTGAACCTGATTTCTAGCAAATAATTTATGAAACGACTTTAAAATGTTTGCGGTTTGTAATGTGGATGCATTATTTTTTTTTTTTTTGTAATTTGCTTTTACAAAACAAATTATTTTCTTTCCCCAATATTTTCTTTACATTCGCATGTCATGTACATTTCCTAAAGAACGAACGCAATCCGCGCTAATAATGATCCAACTTAATTTTTTTTTTTTACTAACCTTTATTCAGGTCCTGCTGATGCAGATTTGTGAATTCATTCGCGCTGCGGCCCCTTTTGCTCTAAATTAGGGCGCGACTGACCGCGTTATTTGCATTTCCACGACTAACAAAATGATTACCTGGGTAAATATTTAAATTCTTCTCGATCTGTAAGGACTTTGCCAAACCAGTGGGGGTGCACCCAAATATTCTAATCCCACACATTTCCCTGTAAATAACTTAATACATAATAAAAGACAAGAGTTAAACCCCCAATTCAAACCCACACTCTTATACATACACACACACACACTCTCTCTCTCTCTCTCTGAGACGGTTCAGCTCTGCCAGCTTCTAGATTCCCAGTTTTCAGGCTTTACCTTGACCTCCTCGGTTTTCTACAGAAAAGCAAGAAATAATAATAATAATAATAATAATAATAATAATAATAATAATAATAATTCAGTAATAAATAATAAAAAACGTTTTGAAATAGGTTCATAACATCCTCATTACTTGCTGAAGACCTCGCTCCAAATGTGTAGCTTTCAACAAGATTTTTCTCTAAAAAAAAGTTCATTCTTCGGAGAAAATTTTATCCAAAATTGAATTTCTTGTTGTTTTTTTCTCGGATGCGAAAAATAACCCGACTGAAACGTTGTTCTGCCCCAAAAAACGCTGCAGCGAGTCTGATGTACCCTCACCATTTAGAGACTGTTTTTAGACAAACTGCGGCGGCATACTGACAGTGCTATTATTTAACACGGTTGCCATGGTAACCCGGCTCTGATTGGCTCACCGCGCGCCAAACGTCACCAGGTCCGAATTCGGATGCGCGAGGCTCCCGCGAGTCGCGACACAGCGAAGCAAAAGGCGCGCGGGCTGAGCAGAGGCGCACCGGCGGAACGAAGGGAGATCCGTCCTCAGATCGGATTGTCGGCTGAATCGCAACTTTACTTGTGTTAACTTTTTATTTTTACAAACCGAGTTTTATGGCTTCGGATGTCTGGATGCCGGCACGCAGCTCGGGACGCCAAAGCGCACCAGGTGCCCACTTCTGATCTCCCGGATCTTTTGCCCCTTTTTGTATACAACCAAGACGCCAACACGCCGGTCAGTGCGGCCTGTGGGGGGCGCGACGCGATGATGGTGCACTGCGCCGGGTGTGCGAGGCCGATCCTGGACCGCTTCCTGCTCAACGTGCTGGATCGCGCGTGGCACGCGGAGTGCGTTCAATGTTGCGAGTGCAACTGCACCCTCACAGAGAGATGCTTCTCCCGGGATGGAAAACTTTACTGCAAGATGGACTTTTTCAGGTAAGACATGACTGACCAGCTGCTCAACCTACCGGCTCAGGAAATGCAATATCTCTTAATGTCAGCTCCTGGTTCATTGTTTCATTCAGGGGTTATTTCAGGTGGTGGTGCATGCAGTAATTCTTTTACCCTTAGCTTTAAGAAAACTGAAAGACCTATTGTAAGAATCTATAGTGACATTGCGATTCAAGGTACAATTATTTTGTTTTTAAACATTGATGATAAAGAAAAATAGTAAAAAAGAATTGAAGTGACTAATTTGTTGATCCAATTGATTAAAATACTGCAACCCCTTTCACTAAGCAACCACGAGGCAGAAGTCCAAAATAAAAATGATAATACTAATATATTACAATTATTTAAAATTGGTTATTAAAAATATATATTTAGTAATCAAATGTACGGCAAGGCTTTTTTTTAAGATTGAGTCGTTTATTAATTTGGATGAACACGTGGTTATTTTACATTTTGAAACCACTCTCACCTGTATTTATATTAACGTTGGTGGTTATTGTGGTAGAATTACATGAAGTATCTCATGCGCTCAGGTCCATCTCTGCTGTGTTGTTAGATACTGAGACACAGAGAAGCCTGAATGTGATCTGGCGATGAGCATTGTTTTCCCAAACGGCCTTGACCATCACATGTGAATGTGGAACCATTAGTCCTAATCACCCCTAATGCGTCCATTTGTTGTGTAAGTAGTGGTTCTGGCCTAAGATGCATTTGAAAGGGGAGAGAGAGCGAGAGAGGGTCTAAACCAAAACAAATGGGGGTAATGTGGTACATTAGTGTTAAAATAAACCCCGGGTGTCTTCAATCCGTCTGCCCTCACAAAACCCAACGTTAACAGAATTTCAGTATGATGATAAAATTTTCCAAAACCCTGTTAATTCAAAATAAATATTACAAAAATGTCCTCTATGTGAGGAGTATTTTGTGTAGTTACGTATTTAATACCGACTGCCTGCTGACTGAATGCTAGCCAAAAAATCAAAAAGAGAACAATTTGGAATGATGCCGAGGATAAAAGAGCTCCATAAAAACAAAACTCCAACTAAACAGAGGACAGAAACTCGGTCATCAGAAACTACATCGACTTTCAATCATATGTACAAAGAACAAAAGACAATAGAACCTTTCCTTTCATATTCTAAACCTGAAACTGATACGACAATTAATCCCAAAACCTGTTCAATAATTGTAGCACCACGATTTAATTAAACCGAAGAATACATTTTTGATTAGAAAGATTGCACGTTTTTAAATCTTCATTAAAACATTAATGTCGTGAAGGACGGTAATTTTAGATTTTGGTTAATGTGTTAAAAATAAACAAAACTGGTACTCGACATTTGTTTTAAACAGAATACAGGTTATATTTAAATAGATATCTTCTGATGCTTGTAGTTTTTGTTTACACTAATATTTTTATCTTTTGAAATTTAAGTATTTGCTGTTGAAATACATATAATACGTCATGTAAATTTGCAATAAAGCTTTTTGCCTCTGTACTTAATTTTCGGGATTAATAATTATGTAACTATCTTTTGGCCACTCGTGTTGGTGTTGGGGTGTGTGTGTGTGCGAGAGAGAGAGTGTGTGTGTGTGTGTGTGCGCGTTTGTGTAAATCAAACAAATTCGGACATTCATTAAGATCTTGTGACTCAGGAGCGCGCTGGTAACTTTGAAATCACGCCCGCGTGTCGAATCATAATATTAGTTACCCATTTTGTTTATTTGAAGGTGTCAATTGTCTTTCCACCTCCCACGCGGCTTTTCACGCGTTAACATTTAGTCTCGTTAATCCTGTAATGTCGCCTCATTATGCGTCGCTGCATTAGGCAGCAACCTTGATGCTGCTGCTGTCGGTGGATTTCTTTTGCCTTTAAGATTGACAACTTAAAATCCCAGCACAGACTGTGGGAGGAGAAGCTGTCGCGGCTCACAGGCTGATGTTAAATACACATGTACCTGGATTTAACTACAGAGTACTAACAGTCTGCAAAAGATTTTACACCTGTTAAAAATCGTGAATGATCATTATTATTATTTATTTAATAATAATATTAATAACAATAATAATTATTATTATTATTGTTATCATTGTTATTACTATTCTTCTTCTTATTATTTTTTATTACTCAGTGAACCCCATTGCCATAACAAATACATGTGATATTTAGTGCTATTTCGATATTGTTCTCTTTTATTGTATATAAGCATCTGATAAATGACTAAATGTAAATGCAGGTGACAAAACTTTAGATGTACGTTTTTCATTTTTCTTGCAGGCGTTTCGGCACTAAATGTGCGGGCTGTTTCCAGGGCATCTCTCCGAGCGACCTGGTGCGCAAGGCGCGCAGTAAAGTATTTCACCTGAACTGTTTCACCTGCATGGTGTGTAACAAGCAGCTTTCTACAGGAGAGGAGCTCTACGTCATCGACGAGAACAAGTTCGTGTGCAAAGAGGACTACGTAAGCGCGAGCGCCATCCGGGAGGTCAACCTGAACTCAGGTGAGCGGAAATGCCTAAACACTGAGCTGCGATTGTGACAGCCGAATGTATTGCCTGTCACCCTACCTTTAACAATTAGATAATTAGATTAAACCACATTACGTCATTTTTACTACCTTAAAGCGTACCAGTTTTTGCTTGTGTATGCTTCCAACTTTGTAAAAGCAGTTTGGGGTAAGACCAGTTCTGGTCCACTACAGTGCACAAAGCAAGGTCCACAGTCATTGTTGGGCGAGTTTGCTGTGGATGAACTTGACTGAATTCCAAAGCTCCCTGGCTTCCACAAACATCTGAAACTGAAATTGAGATTGAAATTAAAATTGCGTGGCAGATCCTCTTGACCAACACAAGAATTCAGTAATGGTCCACTGAATAAATAGGCAAAAAATGACTCCAAAATCTTGTGGAAAGACTTTCTACAACAGTGTGAGTTTTCAAAGACAAGGAACCGCTCTTGTAAGTTGCTTTTAAACGTGTTCACGAATATAGATATTAAGTCTATAGATATTTGTCATATATTATCGCTCCCTGGTTATTTGTGAATATTCAGAACCAAGGACAGCGTGTTTTTCGCCAAAAGCGTGACGTCATCACCGCCTCCTGCAGCTCAGCTACTGCATGCGCTTGATGTAAAGTTTCTAATTTTTAGAGGTAAAATTAATTAAAGGCTATTTTCATTTTGTTGTCTGACATTTTGGCAAAAGATGATCTTTTACAGTAAAGCTCTAGTACTGTGTTTCATTATCAGTTAATTAATTAATTTTTGTCCTTAAATTTAAGATCAGTGTCTGTTGATTCCAACTCAACTTGGTGCTAATTCTCACTCAATTTCATTCACCACTGCTAAATGGTGAAACGACCTTCCCAACAACATCCGTAAGGCTGACTCACTCAGCATGTTCAAGAAACTTCTCAAAACACTCCTCTTTCACAGACACTTGCTATAAAAAACAGCCAGATTGAGTAATGTGCAGGTTTGATGGTATTGCAGCTGTTTTTTTTTCCTAAACTACTGACTTGTGTTGTTATCTCATTTTTGAGTCTGCTAAATGACTAAATGTAAATATTCTCAAATATATTGAATAAGTTTATAGTCAATGCAAGTGAAGTTCTTCCACACCAAAGATAGCCAAGGCTCTGTTGACCGCACATTGTGCACTGGGACACAGTCATGCTGGAACAAAAAACCTCCCCAAACCTGTTCCTGATTGTTCAGATTGCCTGGACGCGTGCATAGTGATATACACCTCTGTGCCAGGGTCTAAGTGAAAGACCTGACCTTAATGTTGAGGATGCATTAATAAGGGTTAGTTATTCATGTTGAGTGATGCACAGTGGCTTATTGGTTAGTTCTCCCCTCAGCACTGAGGATCCGTCTTAAAATCCTAATCTGGGTGAAGTTTCCATATTCTCACCATGTCCGCGTGGGTTCCTCCACAGTCCAAAACCATGGATTTAAGGTGAATCGGATGCTCTAAATGCCCTGTGTGTCCCGAGCCCGGTGAGGGTTGTGTCGGGTGTAAAACATTTTGCCAAGTGTAATATGTAAGTTCATTGCTGTGGCAATCCCTGAATAACAAAAAGAGTAAAACGCCAGAAGAATAATAAGAGTTCTCTATGTTAAGAAAGTGTTTAGATAAATAAGCGCCACCACGAGGGAGAAACAAGTACTGAATCAAAAACCAAAAATAAAAACAATACTACTACTATATTGTTTATTATTATATATAGTGTAATAATAATGAAGTGCATGTGCTGACTGCCTCCTGTCGTTACTGCAGCGTTATTAACGCTCTGTCTCGCTCTCTGTCTCTGCAGTCTCGTCCTGCACGGATCGCAGTCTGTCCCCCGACCTGCCGGAGCCGATGGCGGACGATCCGAAAGAGACGGATAACTCCACGTGTTCGGACAAAGACACCGCCGCTAATGAGGGAGAGGAGCAGGGCGCGTGCACGAAGCGCCGCGGCCCGCGGACCACCATTAAAGCCAAACAGCT
>JAOUQT010000018.1:1124086-1139356 GCA_025769995.1 Xyliphius kryptos | reverse complement strand
CCCAAACCCCCAACCCATCACCTGACATACTACTGTCCAACGTCTGAGCAGGTGTCTAAATAATTCCCTAAAACAAACTTCATTCTGAGATTTAATAAAATGCCGTTAACCCGATCCACAGCCTCGAGAGCGTGAGCCTACATTTTTATTACAGTATAGCTTTCATTTTCCAATGTAATATCAAACTAAAAATGACATTTTTCCCTTTTTTAATGTAAATTTGTTATAAAATAATATATATATCTTAATGATAATATGATATAATCAATATAATATTTATATATATTTTTATGCTAAATTTCCTCCAGATCTATCTATCTATCTATCTATCTATCTATCTATCTGTCTGTCTGTCTGTCTGTCTGTCTGTCTAAATTTAGTCATTTAGCTACCTACAAATCTATTCATCACAATGTTATGAACATATGTTATGAACAGTTATGAAAATGGTGGATTAAACTTGTTATTGGACCTTTGAATGATATAATAAACTACAACAATAGCAGTTTAATTAGTGTGCAGTTGCAAAGAAAGATGGCAAAGTGCTTCAATAAATTATGTGTATATACAATGTTTAATCAACTTCCTCCTCCGAAACGTTTATGTAAAGTCATGCTGAAACAAAAAAGGGCCTGTTGCTTGACTTTACACCTTCATTAAGGAAGTGCATCATTAGTTTAGTCCATATACAATGCCCTCCATAATGATTGGAACCCTAGTTAAAACATCTTAAAAGCCTTAAATTAAATAAATTCTTTATTGCAGAAGCATAATCTCACTCTGATTTAAAAAAAACAACTAAATAAGAAATAATTTAGAAATAATAACATATGGATAAATACTCAATCTGTACATGGCTGTCCTACACTGATGCTGCTCAAGGAGGATAAGTCCCCCACTGAGCCTTGGTCCTCCCAAGGTTTCCTCCTAAAAAAAAAGTATCATCATACCAGGTAGTTTTTCTTGCCAATGTTGCTTTGGCTTGCTATTTGGGGGTTTTGGCTTTGAACTCTGTAACGCTGCTGTGTAACTGTTAGCGCTATAAAAATAACTTACTTCAACTTGAATTTATTTGTTTGGAAATAAATTAGTTCGAACCATTTATGTCATTTCTTCTGTAGTTTATAAAGTGGATCAAAGTATCTAAGAACATTTAATTAGTAATTCACCACTTCCTGTTTCCCTGGGGTATAAACATGGTGGTACACAGAGGCCTATTTCTTTTACTCACTCTTAAGACAAGAGAACACTCTATTTAAATAAAGCAGATGTGTGTTGACCTTCATAAATCAGGCAATGGCAGACCCTCTTATCATCAAAAAATTTAAAACATCTGTAACTTGGACAAACAAGCCTGGAAGAGGATGCAAGTGTATCTTGCTATTATGCACAGTGAGAAGGAGGGTACGAGAAGTAAAATGTTCTCCAAAGCTTACTGGTAGAGAATTGAAGCAATTGGTAGAATCTTGGGGTTAAGAGGTCTCCCAAACAATCATCAGGCGCTATCTCCATGCCAACAAGCTGTTTGGTAGACATGCACTGAGAAATACTTTTCTGTTATACTCATAAGCATAAACGGGTGGAGTTTGCCAAGCGCTACTGCAAATTTTAACTGGGACCATGTGCTTTGGTCAGATGAGACCAAGATGGAGCATTTTGGCAACAAACACTCTAAGTGGGTGGGTAACATCATGAATGAGTACGCAGAAAAACACCTCATGCCCACAGTTAAGTATGGGGTACGTTTGAAGCTGTGGGCCTGTTTCTCCTTCAAATGACATGGGAACATACATGGAATTATGAACCCTTTGAAAAATCTGGACATTTTGAATCAGAATCTGGTGGCCTCTGCTCGAAAGCTAAAGATGGGTCATCAATGGGTCTTTCAGCAAGATAATGAACCTAAACATTCTACTCAAAAATGGTTCACAAGGCAAAAAAAATCAAGTTCCTCTCATGGTCATCTCAGTCACCAGACCTCAACCAAATAGTGTTCTCCCATCTTGTGAAGAGTTATTGGAGAAGATGAAGTGCTCTCTTGTACGAACACCAGTGGTGCCAATAATTGTGGCCCAAATTATTGCATTAAAAATATTTATTTCTTAATTTATATTTTTTCCCCACCATGTAAAAGCACTTGAATTAAATAGATTTTTTTGCATTGTTGTCCTTAAAAGCCAAATAACACTTCTTGACCAGGGGTTCCAATAATTATGGAGAGCACGGTATATGATATCTTAATAACAATGCAACAGGACAACTAGTAACTCTGTGAGCTAAGGAATCATTCAGTAGGGTTTCAGAGTATTTATATAAATGTCGTAACATATTGCCGGTTTCCTGGACGTTTTGTCTCATTAAACAATTAATAAGAGGAAAAACAACTTTAAAATCACACAATGCACAAAGTAATGCTCATAAAGACATGGCTGGACGAGTTTGGTCATAAGGAATGTAACTGACCCACACAGAGCCCTGACCTAAAACCCATCAAACACCTTAGACTGGAGGTTGTGAGTCAGGTCCTCTCACCCAACATCATTGTCTAATCCTAAAAACGCTTCAGAATTCTTTAAAAAAAAAGACAAGTGAAAGCTGTTATAGCTGCAATCCAGGGGAGAACATCTCTGGCGCTGGGCAGACACACCCAGAACGGGTCGCCAATCCATCGCTGGGCACACGCTCACTCACACATCCCCACATACACTATACGGGGAAATTTAGAGAATTCAGTTTACCTGGAATGTATGTTTTTGGACTGTGTGAGGAAACGCAGACATGGGGAAAACATGGAAACTCCACCCCAATCGGCACTCGACCCAGGAATCCCCAGCACTGAGAGGCGAACCTTATTTTATATATATATATATATATATATATATATATATATATATATATCATAATAGATATTTCATATATTTATAATATAATATAATATATATATTTATAAATTCTATTTAGAATAAATAACAGACTATATAACAGATTGTCCATACGGTTGACATGATGTACCTTCAGTGCATCTTTTTCAGCTATTTTTAAATGTGGATTATGACCATAATTTTATGTAAGGCTTTACTTTTGCTCAGTAGTTTTAAATCTCGGTGTACAGTGCAGAAATGTCAGCAATCCATCTTTTCAGACTGTTTAATTAACTTGACCGAACACGTTTACATGTTTGTGCCATGTGTTTTATTGTCTCTCTCTTAATCAGTGACATTAAAAACATTAAAACATGGTTTTAAACAGGAACTCTGTTCCTACCATTTACTTAAATGACGTCCCATGAGAATATTGTGTTTGCTTTAATATTCTGACTATTTTTTACATTTACTACTAAATGACTTTTTTATTGCATTACTGTCCATCTGTTTGGTAATGAAGTGTGTGTAGCCCTTTGGAGTTTCCTATCATGCCCGAGTGATAGAATTACAATCAAAATGTCACAGTTATTAGGATGGTATACTGAGCTTTGGACTTCTGTCTAAAGTGGCAAATTAATTACAAATCCAGTTAAAGTTTGATGTTGATAGAAATGTAAAAGTGGAGATATGATCATATACTTGATAGGGAATCAGTATTCATAAAAGCGCTCATTATGGGATGTGGCTGAAGTCATGCTAGACAGCTCTGTCATCTCTGTTATACAAACTGAATGTAGTTAAAAGAGAAGGAGCAGAGATGCAGGAGAGAACAAGAGGTGTGGAGAAAAGGGGGTGGGGTAGAATGTAATCAAACGTTGCCATGGTGAACGCTGTAGTATATAGTAGAAAAATCAAAGTATTGGAACGGCAGACACTAAAGGCTAGTATCTCTGTCCTCGTGATGTCCTTATGTTTAGAACACAGGAAACTGAGACAAGTTTATTATTAGTTCACGGCAGCAGATGTGTGGGTTTTTTTTAACAATTATTACTGATTTAGAATTTTTTTTAATTGATGAAAAAATGGTTCCAGTGCTTTAACATTAAAAGTGCTGCTCTTATATCAAATCTGAATAATATTCAGATAACAACTTGAATTGCATTTCAGTGACTGAATTTCGAAATGGATTATTTGAGAGATGAAAGCCGTGAGAAACAGTCACATTTAGCAGAAACAGCTTTCTGAGAGGCAGCACAGGTGTGATGTAAAACATTTATGGTTTCATTATTTAAACTTCAGCAGTTCAGCTGAGTGAGGATTCGTTTTCATGTTGCTTTGCATTATTCGTGTTTATTAATGACAGTCATTGATGTGTTAGAAGGTTGAATTTAGAAAGATGGCAGTCAATTTTACACCGGGGTGCAGAGACCCGCCGGGTTCTATAAAACAACTCTGCTTGTATTTAATAAACTACACAACATGGACAAAAGTATTGGGACACCCGTATATTACTACCAAAAGGCTACTTTCTACTTTCTAAGGCTTTCTGTAAGATTTGTGTGCGATTGTGACCAAAGGAATTTTTGATAATTTTTCCAGATGAGTCTTTAGGAACACACGTTGTATAACAGGCCTAAAGTGTCTATTGGTCAAATACGTCCACCCCAAACTCACCAACAATTCCTTAATGGATTTTAATTTGTGCACTATTGCTGTCGTACTAGCGCAGAAGCGAGAACTTCCCCAAACTGTTCAAAGTTGGAAGCATTGGTTTGCTGATATTGCATGGACAAAAGGTGGATCTCATTCCTTTTGTCCTTATAGTGTTTGTGTGTATTATTTCATGTCAATTTGTCCTAATGAAGCACAGTATGTTAGTTGCACTCATCAAATATCTAATTAGAAACAATTTATATTAATTAACCATCACAATCCCCTTAATGCCTGTTTTCCCTCTGTGCAGAAACAAACAAATGAGTGTTAATCACAGTTAAGCGGTTGGTGTTCAAATGAATGTGTAGCTTAGGGATATCCCTTCCGTTTGATTTATGTTTTATTGTGGGTTTTTTTTACGTTAAACTGACTGTAACTTGTGGTGGACCATCATCATTCATTAGTGTATTTATGACAAATTGCATACAACCTGAGCTGTGCACCATCATGTTGTGGGTTGTAAAGTGCTGCTCGTAAGCACTGGTTACATATTCCAATTGTCACTAGTGGTGATTTTCTGTAACACCAAATGAAGCCTACATAAATAAAGAGCACATAAAATAAAATTCAGTCCGCTTTATTGCATTAAGAATGCTGTCAGGCTCCTGAGGCCTTTTATCGAACCCTTCATTCATTTTCTTCATCTTTCTTCCAGGTGTGGTTTCAGAACCGGCGGTCGAAGGAACGCAGGATGAAGCAGCTCAGTGCCCTCGGCGCTCGACGCCACGCTTTCTTCAGAGGCCCGAGGAGGATGCGGCCGCTGGGAAGCAGGCTCGATGAACCCGATCTCCTCGGCCCCGGGGGGTACGGCTACTATGGAGGTAGGAGAGAATAAAAAACAACTTTTCTTTCATTATACGTACAAAAGCAGTTGTCCTTCATGAAAGCATACAAAGGTGCACATTTTCAGGCCGCACTCGAACTGCAGGCGTAGCCCCTCACCTTGAAATTACAAAAGAGCCCTGCGCCTCGCTCAGTCCTCCTCTTAGCTATTTAACTGTCTTATTTGGTTTCGCTCTCTCTGTCTTGAACCCTCAGAGATAACGTATACATAATCAGGTTTGGAAGGAGACCAGCACATCCTTCAAGCAGGGGACATCTGTACTGATTTGTGATTGGTTGATTTCTGTTTATGCTGTAATATTCACACCTCAGCTGGCAACTTTGTGAAGAAAAAAAGTCCACAGCGTCTTTGCAGCCTTCCCTCAACTGGCCGTCCATCTCCGAGGCTCAGCTGTGCTCTGAATCCAAATGGACTTCAGCAAATTATTTCTCTTTTAGCTCTTTTGGCTTGTGTCTCTGCGGCAGAATCCGTCCTTAATTCGTTGAAGCAACGTGGCATGCAATCTAACAACACAGAATTCCCCGGGCCGCCGGTTATTGACTGTTTGTGCTCGTACAAGAAATAAGGCACATTAGCGTGAATTCACGTCGCAAAGCTGGAGGCAGCGATCCGAGTATTACTCCAATCCAGCTTTCTCTTATTCGGCACTGGACACCCTGTGATTGCACATCAAAAATTTAGGGAATTGGAAATTCGGCTGCCGTCCTTTTGAATGGACGGCGAAGCGAGACAGAGAGGAATACACACACGTCCCTCCAATCCCTAAATTTCTCCTCAAGGTCCTTTCTTCTCGGTCTTAAATGGTGGCCTGTTATTTTTTATTATCGCTGTTTACTTTTTTCACTACAGGTTTTATTTATTTGATTTTTTTTTGTTCTCTGCTGCTTCCACGTCAGTAATGTGGTGCTGTTAGCATGATGCGTTTCACACCGTGTATTAATGGACTTTCAGATTTTTATAGATGCACAGGCCACTTTATTAGATCCACCTTCATGTTTCAACACCGCAGTGTCTGATCCACTCACACTAATACTATACATACTAACACACCACCAGTCAGCCTTACTGCTGTGCTGAGAATCTTACACCACCCACCGAACACATGATTATGACAGAACAGAGTAAAGGGAACTTTTTTTAGGTGTTTGTTGTGTATATTGCTGAATTTCATTCAAGTGTTTGCAGTGACCGTTCACTTGGTCACGCAGTAATCACCCTTGCTCTTGTTGTCCCAGAGTACCAAAGCGATTACTACGGCGCAGGCGTCAACTACGACTTCTTCCCCCATGGTCCACCTTCATCTCAGGCCCAGTCTCCAGCCGAGGCCCCCTTCCTGCTGAGTTCCGGTTCCGGAGACGACCAGCGCTTCACAGACGTCATGTCACACGATGACACGCCGAGCCCCGAGCTGCACCCAAACGCACAGAGTGAAGGTGGATTTGGAACGGGGCCCAGTCCGCCATTCCCACTTGGCAACAGTGGCAATTACACCGGGCCAGAGATCACAGAGAACGGCGTATGGTAGGGGTGGGTGAAGTTTCTGGACTGAGTAAATAAGGGGTGGGATGGGATGCGGTGCCGGAAACTGGACCCAGAACTGAAAATCTAACACCAGCAACCCATTCAACCCTTAAAAAAAAAGACTCCGGCTTGGATTTCTCCTGTTTTTTTTTCCCCAAAATGTTTCAAGGTCATAACGAACAGAAAAAAAAATTCCACCGAGTAATTAATTACAGCAAGGACACGTCCTCATCCTCTTCTGTCTCTGTTCACGTTCTCTTTGTTCGCTTTTTACAGTCAACTGACCAATCAGAAGAGTTATTTCCGTTTCAATGGGATTTTGCATGGACCATTATGGTATGGCATCTTTAACCTTCGTCACTGCTCATACCTGTTAGCTTTGGCCAATCTTTTGCTTTACTTATAATTTACAGACTAACATTCAGGTTAGTCTGTGTGAGATTAAGGGAATCGTGACGAGACCTCAAGTCCTCAAGTGTTATCTCAAGTTGGGTGGATTATTCAGAGAACACTAAAAAAACTTTCAGTTCTGCTCATTTCCTCCACCCTCCATTTCAAATTCACTCGGCTTTAAGCTGCCTTGATTTACGTGATCTTAATATCAGGTTGGGTTGTTTCAGTCGTTTGGTAATATCATGCATTCAGAAAACAATAAACCTTTCGAACTATACGTTTTTAACCCAGTCGTTGTTTCGGGAGTCCAATTCAACTGCAAATCAACTTTGATTATTCAGTACCTGGACAAAGTAATGGGACACACCTCTAAATCATTCCACTTTATTCAGTTTTTAAAAGAAATCAAGAACCTGGCCAACTGTATACATAGCAGCATTACTATTAGTGCGCATTTGTTCGTGTTGTTGGGTGACTTTGGGCTTGAAAGAATTTAATTGACTCATACAGGGCACTGACCTCAACCTATAAGGGGATCTGAGGTGGCTCTAATGGGGGTAAGGAGCCAAGCAAACATTTTTGTAGGTGTAATGTGTTTCAAATTCAGCTAATCTTGAATTTATTTTAACTCCATATTTTTATCTGATTTCAAATTATGTCTAGATCAGTCACCATTAACTGGCATTACACATAGTACCTACTACAAAGTATGCTGTACACCAAATAGCATTTTCATTTACTCATGAAGTTCCAGGAAAATTCTATGAAAAAGTTCAAAATGCGCTCCAAAAATTGTAGTTCATTGGGGAGCGCTATGCAGTGCACCACCATGTCACCCTGATTTAACTGTGTTTAAAAAAAAGCTTTGTTGACAGCTGTATGGGCATCGGTTTGACCATGACGTTGGATTACTTTAAAGCTCTAAAAAGGTGTAACGTGTTTCAGTCGGCTGTTGTTTGCTTATAGAGATTTAACACCTGAGCTCTGAACGTTAAGGTGTCTGATCAGACCCAAACAGACCTTTACCTCATTTCCCAGGCACAATGACATTTTGAGATATTTTAACGCTCCCCAATCCACATATTGGCTCCATTCAACGCACACGCGGGCTGCTGATGATTGAAGGCCCAGTTCTAACAGTCATCCGTCACTGGGCGCCATTACAGCAGTACAGCCTTGTTCAACTCCATTTAACCTTTGTTTCATTACCTTGCTTTTAATGGATTTGATTTACAAAAGAACACTGAGGCCATAATGGAGAATCTCCTAGAACAGCTGAGGTCTCTCCCCATCATGAAAGAGCCAGAAACAAAAGCAGGGCGCCAGCAGCATCTGTGCTACATTGCTGCTTTTCACTGGCACCTCCTGATGGTCAGAAGTGGTAATACACAACGTGCAATTAACGAACAATGCCAGAGGAACAGCCAAGCTTTTTTTAATAGACTCCCAGGCTACCAGCAGTGGACACATTGACCCATACAATCTCAGATGTCCTGAATATAGTCCCGGATTTAAAGGGGAACCAATTGTCATTCAGTAGTGAGTTATTAGAGAAAGATTTAAGCATAATTTATTCAAACCATAGTGCCTTCAGCATGAAGACTGGTACCGAATATAATCAAATGACCCTTTTAATTTAAGATCATCTATGTTTTCTTTAATGTTGTGGACATTATTGAAAATTAGGAATTACTATTATTGCCATCACTAGTCTTTAAAAGCAGAATAAAATAATTCACTGAACATTTGTTACTTTGTAAACTCAGAATGTTTGCTTTAATTCATTTACACCCACAGACATCTTCTCTGGAATGAATTTCTACGAGATTTTTGGCGAGGGCCTGGTCACACTCTCCATTTTAGTTCATCGCAAAGGTTTTTATAGGGTTGAGAACAAGGTTCTGTAGCTAAATACTGTCCCACATTGCTCTTGAAAATCGCTCTTGAAAGCAAAGGTTTTTTCCCAACACATGGCTGTGTGCTGGAGTATATACACCTGAGATGATGCGACTGAATGAAACACCTGAATTCAATCATCAGGAGGTGTGTGCTGATCCCTGCACACAGATCTCAACTCACCAGTGTTTTTTGGTTTTTGATCCCAAACAGGAAGATAATGACTGTATTTTCAGGCCGGAAAGCTGAACAGTCAGCCATATTTTCTCTGGTTTTCCAACACAACTGAAATGTTTGGTTTGAATTTAACAGGAAGCTTCAGGACATGCTGTAAACTGACACAGGAACAGGTCCGATTTGCTAAAGAATCAAAACAGATTCACTTAAATGATTAAACGGACCGTATAAGATGAAGAATCATACTTTGGAATCTACATCCTGTACGTCTCTGCAAAACAAAGGTAACAATCTTAGTTAAGATGGAACCTGAAACTGTGGCACTCATCATTTCATTCCTAATCTTGTTTCAGATATTTACCTTTTATTTATTCATTCTCTTTTAAGCCTGTCACCTTTCCTTTTGTATCTTTCTGTAATGTTACCTGTTAGAACCAGCAGTGCAGTTCCTCATGAGTGCTGTTAAAATATGATTTTTTTTTAAAGACCCATGCTTAATCATTATCTTCTTTATATCTGTATTTCTAGGTGTGGACCAGGGTCCTTCATTCCAGACAATAGAACCACACATTCTACTGCAAACAAAGATTTACTGAATCCTCTAAGTGAGTCATGTTTCAGTTGGACTGTCTCAAGTAATAATCACATGTCTAATTTATTATATGATTTTTAATGGACAGGAATGAGTCGATTATGGAAATATTTAAAGAGGGTGCAAATATAAGATATATTTTCATTTTTATCAGGTTTAAACACAATGGAAGAACTTTGTAGTTCTGTAGTCCATCTGTTTCTCTACATATTTGCTCCTCTTTTCTTTGTTCTGATGTTCTGGACCATGGTTGGTTGCTGGCTGATTTTCAGTACAGTAGTCACACTGACGTGGTGTGTTGGGTTGAGCAGAACTGGTATAAGTTAATCAGACACCGCCGTGCTGCTGGAGTTTTTAAACACTGTATCTACTCATTGTGCACTTATTACTCAACTGTGTAGATGTACAATCAGATACAGTAGGTCTGTTGCTGCTGGTGGCTGGAACAAGCACCATTTTTGGTTTGTGGAGTATGTTTTTGTCCCGCTGTGAAGCTCAGGTGTTTAAAAACAGAGCAACACACAGTGGTATACAACCCTGCAGTGCTGAGTATCATCAGCCATCCACTAAACATCTGCCCTGTGGGGTCCAGACTAATTGAGGACAAAGAAAACGGAAACAGCATTTATTATCGTATATCATTTATGATCTAGCACACAGTACAATATTCTCAACCATTCCCAGCTTTCTCTATTAATTAATATATGGTCAGTTTGTTAGGCGACTTAAGTAGGGTTTGAACTTGTGGCTCAGATGATGTTTTTCTGAAGCTTCACAGGTCGCACCTGCCCACAAAGTCAGCGCCAGCATACCAAGGTCACATAGACAATCTCTCTATCTTCCTGGCAGCTTTAGAGACCCCCACAAGAAGTGGAAATCATTCTTATAACAACTTTAATAATTAAACACTCTTAAGCCTGTCGCCATAGAAACCAAATCCTACTCAAGGCTAGGTTGAGCTCCTGAGGATGAAAACACTTCCTTTAATGATAAACGACTTGTTCTAGGAAATATTGTGCAAGTGGCAATAGAAGGAAAATGAAGCAGCCTAAAAAATATTATATTCTAAACTAAAGACCAAAATGGACGTGGGGACACTTCCAAACCTTTCCAACAAGAGTCGTTCAAAAAGATAATGTTATGGAGCAGGTTTATTCCAGGGATCTGCCAACTTTACTATTAAATAAAACATATTTGGGTAGAAATTTAAGAAAACCTTGTGTTTAAACTGCTCAGTGTCACAACTGGACTAAAAACACTCCATAAAATGTAGTATATATATTTTTGTACTTCATACAACTTGATGAACTGTAACATCTGCAATTTTCCCCTTGGGAAATATTCTGATTCGGAACCTAAAATAATATTACCAGATGCCCTACTGACAGATTTTACATCAACAAACTGGAGCCACAAAGTGGACGTGTATAATAAAGCGATATAATATGAAAGTGCAGCATTATTATCACAGGAAAGAGGTGTTGTTAAGCCCGATGCAAAGCAGAGTACAGTTACACCTCTTTCCTGTGATTTATTTACAATAATACACAGCCTCAAGTGCCTAATTGCTTTTATAAAACGGCTACAAACACACTATAATAATAACACTAGGTTTGATTCATTAATGTGTTTATTGAAAGCAAAATCGTTAAAGTGGTCTTTAGCGCTGTAATCTAGTTCGTTTTTTAAAATGAACACTGATCGCTGAGTAACAGGTTTCCGGTTTCTTTAACAAATCAAATCCGCTGCCATCTAGTGGCAAAGTTACAGAATGCAGTTTATAAAAACAGGAAAATAATGTATTGTATATCACGCATTGATATGAATGTGAAGCGCTCAGAGGTGTGTGTTTTTATTAGTAATGTCACGGCTGGACAAACGGCTCAGCCAATCAGATTTAAGGACCTGCACTACCTCTGAACTACTAAGATTGTAGCGTAAGTGGATACATGTTTAAAATTTCTGCACTGCTCTGTCTGATCCCCTCATATCAGCACCTACTAACCCCACCATCACCAGGTCAGTGTCACTGCAGTACGGAGGATCATCCTCCAGGCTAATAACCCCGTCTCTGTTAAAGACTACATTCTGAGATTTTAAGACTGTATTCATTCCCTGTTTTACATATTTTGTCTCCTTTGTAGCAGTACCTCACTCCATCTTCCCCTCCTCTCTCTCTCCTTTTCTTCCTCTACAAGCTCTTCATCCTCAGTCTCAGGTGGGCCTGTGGAGAGCTGAGCTGGCTTCAATTTTCCCCCTGACTACCTTTAACATAAGGGCTGAAGTGAAAGGGGTGTCGAGGTGCTTCCACCCACACGCAGAGAGGGACGTGCTCTATAGCGCCACCGCTACATTACCGCATCCGTTTATTTACCTGCCTTCCTTCCCTGTGTTTGGTCCCTGAGGGTTTCGTCTAAAGAGAAGTGGATGACTTAATTGGAAAGCACACAGAGAGAGGGAAGAAAAAAAAAAGATTACCAAAGCTGCTATGAGGAAGATTCGGTTTGCCAAACAGCCAATCAGAAAACACACTAAATACTGATAAGTGTAAGTATTTATCATATTACACTAATGCAGGATTTTCTTTAAAAAATCTTTTCCAGCAGATTTTGGAGAGATTCAGGCTCATTACTCCTGCTGTAGTGTCAGGTGTTGATGTCTTTACTCGAGGTCACCAGCAGACGGCGCTACTCGTTACAAAAACTGATCTGACGGAAGCGAAATGTATTCATTTGAAACAAACAAGGTCGTGGTTGTTATTTAACGACCATAACGCCATTTTAATTAATTGTACTCGTGTTTTATTATTATTTTTATTTAAATCAGGGAGGGCTTTATTGCAGCAACTCATCTGAGGAGTCACTCTTGTGAGTCGACTCATTTTTTGGAGTTGATTCAGTGATTCAGCCTTTCGCCTTATTACTTTAATTACGGCTTTAATGTTTTATTTCCACTTAACAGTGCGCAGCGATTTTATTTATATTCATTTTAAAAGAATATCAATCGAAGAAGAAATTTGACCTGATTTAATCTCTACTATCGTAATAAAAAACATTATATTCTCTTAAATCGTTCTGCAGTTCTTGAGTTAATACGCTACACAGAATTTTTACATCAGGTTTTGCTTTAAAAATGTAATTTTTTAAAGTTTATTATGAAACCAGGTTTATTTTAAACCGAAGTAAACATAGTGTTAACTGTAACCTCAGCATTGTTCTGAGACACGTGTTATAATTCAGTCCCTAATATCATCGGTATGCAGATGTTTACCACAAGGTGGCAGCAATGACTATGTGAATTCACTGATCTTTACTACATGGTTATTTATTCATTACTCAATTGATAATTTGTTAATTGGTTGGTTATTAAGTTCCCCTTCTTAAAGCAAGTTTAACTCTTTTTACCTGCCGCCTCTTTCCCATTAGGATAATAGTCACCCCCCCCCCCCAAATCATGTTGTATTTACATAATAAACTGGTTTATTACCAGATATCGGTGAATTAATTCTTAGAACAGAAATATACCCAGCGATGGATTGGCCCCCTGTCCTGGGTATATCTGCCCAGCGCCCGAGACGTTTTCCCCAGGATGGCCATGGGGAACCTCACCACGACCCACATACAGGCATAAGCGGAAGATAAAGAGATCTTTACCCTGTACTGAGATCCAGTAGGTTTTGGACTGAAAGCCCAGGTGCGCTGGTGCTCTGACTCTTCGACTTTAAAATATTTTTATTGTATTTTTATTTTTCTATTTATTTTTATTGTATTTTTATTTTTCTATTTATTTTTATTGTATTTTTATTTTAGTTCTATTTTATTTCTATTTTTTTATTTACTTCAAACAGTAAAAAAAACTTCAAATATTAAAAAAAAAAAGTAATTGTGTGAGCTCGAATGGCTCAGTAGGATAAGCATGAAGCTGCAAGGAGCAGCCCCTCTGGAAGATGGTTCGAGCCACGAGGGCCACACAAAAGGAGAGGAGGACACACTATTTTTAGTTACAAAATCTTGTAAAATTAATTTTTTTTCCCTCTCTCTTGTCCTCCTCTTCGCCCCTCCTCCTTCCCAGGCCCGTCCTCGAACCAGCGACCTCTGCAAGTCTTAACCTGCGTCTTATCTTACTGTGCCACTCAGACAACTGAAAGTTATTCTTTTTTTTGGGGGCATATCCCATATTTTCAGGCCATTTGACCGGCACGGACTTCATTTTCTTTAAAATCTCCATCACCCCACTTTCCTACGCCCACATTTCTATTCCACATTTCTATAGCACTCATGTGAGGTGGAGCTCTGAACTGACTGCGGTTCAAGTTCTCAAGAGGCTGATTATTATGGGATATCCTCAGATCAACCACTGCCTCCACCCAACTCAACTCTTCTCCAGTCACCTGCTGCTTGTTGCAGCTTTGATTTCTGATTCCACCCTCAGTTTAAACACCTTCATCATCATGATTTAAGGAGAGACGTGACAGAAGTTGTGTGGATGTTGTCTCACTGTGGCAGCTGCTTCTGATTTGTACTTTAACTGAATTTTGTTCAGGTCTCAATCAGCAATGAAACCATCTGCTAATTAATCACGCTGTCAATTTCACAAAGATCACCTCCCGGTTTTCTGAAACCGATCTTCACAAATCTGTATCTTTAAAGTATAAGATAAAGTTTGTAACCCTACTGAAATCTTTTGAACAACAAATATGAACTTTACAGAAAATAAAGTTTACAATCTACAGCTAGAATAAAACGTCAGATAAACACGGTTTAATATACAAACTTAATCATCAGTAAAATTTTTGAAATTAATCTAACAATAAAGAACGGTTCCTCATGAGAGACTGTCACAGTTCCTATAGAAGTACTGATATGGAAAAAAATACAGTTCGTGTAGAAGTACTGATGTTTAAAAAAAACAAAAAACAGTTCCTGTAGAAGTACTGATACCGCTGACACAGTTCCTGCAGAAGTACCCATACTGTTAAAACAGTTCCTGTGGAAGAAGCCAGACTGTAAAGACAGTTCCTGCAGAAGAACCCACACTGTAAACACAGTTCCTGTAGACGAAATCACACTGTAAACACAGTTCCTGTAGAAAAACCCAGACTGTAAACCCAGTCCTCCAGAAGAACCCAGACTGTAAACACAGTTCCTGTAGAAGAACCCAGACTGTAAACACAGTTCCTGTAGAAGAACCCAGACTGTAAACACAGTTCCTGTAGAAAAACCCAGACTGTAAACCCAGTCCTCCAGAAGAACCCAGACTGTAAACACAGT
>JAOUQT010000018.1:1101307-1114037 GCA_025769995.1 Xyliphius kryptos | reverse complement strand
CTAAAGAGTGGATGAACCACAAGCAAACCTTCATTCAAAGGTTAGACAGTGGCCTGCCATGTGGGTTGATCCAAGAGGCAATGATTCAAACTAGCAAGGTGAACTAGCAGAGTATATACGAATCATAATATTTAAAATGTTTATAGGCCCTTCATACAAATTAACTCATATTTTTGTTTTTGCACTCAACCTACAGTAGATGCTGCACTGTGTTGCCTTGAATGTATACTAAGCAATGACGGCACAGTTTAATGATTTAATGATAATGGAGCTTCTGCAGTGGTCATGAATCAACTTGCATAACCCTTGTGGAATCTGTTCCCAAATGGCTGCATACCGTAATTAATCAAAAAGATGGAACAACCTGTTACTAGCCCGATGTTTTTTTATTCTGTGATCATTCAGTGTATTTATGCTATTCGTTTTTGTTCGAGGAATACCCATGTTTTCCATTAAACATCGTTCTAGATCACAAATTCACTGTTACACAATAAAAACATTTTGCTTTGTTTTCCTTTGTTTTAAAAGTCCTCAGTAATTACATTTCTATTCATTTCACATTTTATGCTTTGCTCAGTTTCAAGCATGATGAAATGTGGTTACATCTATAGATTTTTTTCTATAAAGTTGACAGTCTATAGAGTTTTATTTAATTAATTAAGCCACTAGAACTATAAAGCAAATAGTTTACGACTTCTATTCAATCTAAACACAGAACAGATCAAGCAGGGGCTTGATTTGAAGTCCTAGAAGATGTAAGGCTCTATGGGACTAATATAGCATACGTGTTGTACATGTCCCTGAATGTTTCTGAAGAACTTAACAGCACTATACTGCTTCCATGTACTGTAATTTTTTCCATCTTTCATCTTTTCCCTGCCACCAGGGGTCGCTACAGCGAGTCAATTGCATTTCAATCTGCACATAATATTCCAGATGCCTCTCCTGACACAACCCTCACACTTTCGGGCCTAGGACCAGAGAATATAGCTTCTCCAATTTACCTAGAACGCATGTCTTTGGACTGTGGGGAAACCAGAGAACCCGGAAAAACCTCAGTAAACACGACGAGAACATGTAGACTCCACAAAGAAATTTCCCAGGACGGCCGACCCGGGTCCTTCTTGCTGTGTTACAACAGCACTACCACTGTGCCACCATGCTGCCCCTTCTATTTACTGTACAAGGTAAAATTAAATAAATATTTTCCAGATTTTATTTTATTGCTTAACATTTCATTCAACACCAAAAGCTATTATTCAAAATGTTGACAGTTATTTTATACTTTGAATGGTCACTTGATTAGGACCACCTGTCTAATAATTGATTAATCCATTTTTTATTATAATGCAGCACTATATTTGTATTTCTCAAATCATATTATTCTTGTTTTTATTTGTATGATTATACACATTTATGCAATATGTAGCCTGAACCACTTCAGATATGGTTCAAACACAGCTGTGTTTTATATAAGTAAAAAAATACAAATCTCTATTGACTTTGAATTGGTCAGATTTTTAAACGGTCATTATTTTTTAAACATCGACCACAAATTTAGCATACAACAAAGTTAGTATGACCGCACTCTTCTTTCAGTTTTTAATCGCTCTCCAAAATCACGAAGTCTTGTGGAAGAAGTAAAGACATGTGATGTCACATATCAGGAGTGTACAACTGAGAAAAACCTTGTTTTCTCCCGATATTTCGTTAATGAAAATCTTCTAAAATCCAAACTTTGACCTAGAAACTGCATTTACATTTTATTTAGTAAAGATAATTTTGTTTTCTCATCCCTCAAGTAAGCTCGCTGAAATGGATAATAGATTTGAGTAAAGCTGGTCCAGATTTGTATGTAATTTTTTTACATTTTACAGATCCATTCGAAAAATTTGAATATCATGGAAAAGTTGAATAATTACAATAATTCCATTTAAAAACAGTAAACATATAGTTTATAGATTCACGTCCCACAATTTAAACGATTTCAAATATTTATTTGTTTATATTGACATAATTCGTGCTTCCAGCTCATAAAACCCATGAAAACAGGATTTAAAAAATTAGAATACTGTGGAGAAATCAGCCCAATCTATGTAGTAGAAGGACAAAATGTGGCAGAAGAAGCTGCACCAGCAAAAGAGATGACTGTGGGCTGCAGCGGATTATCAAAAATAAAAGATTGAAGAGTGGAATGAAGTCACAGCTTCAAAAATCACCACATTCAGACACATCCAGGAGATGGGCTACAACTGTCGGGTTCCTTGTTCAAGCCACTTCTGAACCTGAGCCAACGTAGAAAGCATCTCAACTGAGCCAAGAAGAAGAAGGGCTGGACCAAAGGCAACATTTTGGATCAAGGTTCTCTTTTCCGATGAAAGTAAAGTGTGTCTTTCATTCGAGAATTAAGGCCCAAGTGTTTGGAGGAAGATACTCTGCTTTCTTAAATCCAAGGTCACCGCAACAGTCTACCAGAATGTTTTAGAGGACTTTGTGATTCCTTCTGATGAGCTGCAGATTTCATCTTCCAGCAGGACCTGACCCCTGTCGATGCCGCCAGAAGCACCAAAGCCTAGCTTGATACCCATGCCATCACAGTTCTTGACTGGCCAGCCAACTCGCCAGAACGAAACCCCATTAAGAATCTATGGAGTATTCTCAAGAGAAAAATGAGGGCCACCACACCCAACAACAAATAAGTGCTGACAGCAAGCATCAATAAAATCTGGGCTGCCATAATTCCCTGGCAACGCCACATGCTGATTGCCCCAATGCCATGTCGCATCGAGGCAATGATTAAAGCAAAGGGATTCCCAAGTATTGATAAATCATTTTGAAAGTACTATATTTTCATTGATTTGATGTGATCCTATGTAGTTTGGGCATCCCACTCTTTCTAGATATCTTTTTGATAATCTACTGAAGCCCACGGTCATCTCTTTTGCTGGTGCATCTTCTTCTGCCACATTTCGTCCTTACACTACGCAGTTTAAGCCTTTTTTCCACAGTATTCTTTTATGAGATTTTAGTTGAAAGCCCAAATTATGTGAAAATAAACAAATAAATACTTTAAATTATTTAAATAGTGAGCCCTGAATCTATAATCCATGAAATTTTTACTTTTTGAATGGAATTATGAAAATGTATCAACTTTTCCATGATGATGTAATTTTTTGGAATAAGTCTGTATAGGCTTTTAAGTTTCATGATGCTGCCTCTTGTTCATCTCTTTAGTTATGCCAAATGTAATTACTTTCCAATCTAGTTTAATTATAGCATTCAGACTCCACAAGAAGGCAACATCCTTCATAGACATTGACACATACCCATTGCAGCAGCGCTACTAATTCGACTTGCTAGTTCGAAACTCAGCTCCCAGATCATCCACACCTGGTATGGTAGCTGCATAACAGTCATGCATACATACACTGTACGAATGTGCACACTACATACACACCCAATACATTACACAATTAGCAATCCCCCTATGCTATAGTTTAGAATTCTAAGGACAATAAAAGGCCAGCTCATCATCACTAGATCAGTGAGATTCGTTCATCACACCCTCACATCCTACAGACACAGTAAGCTGTCTCCCTTTACCAAGGCAATATCATTTCCCGCTTTCCCATCCCTCTCTTCATCCTCCTCCTCTTCCTGTGCCCCCACCACCCCTCTCTCCTCCATTTGCACCTCCTCTCAGTGCCATAGCCCAGGGCAGGGAAATCCTATTAGCCTTTACCAGGGGAGAGAGCACGAGACACATCATTAATTACACACAAAAACCACGCGCCATGCTTAATCAGCCACGACTGCAAAACACACACACAGACACCAACCAAAACAGACATGATGCACTGTGCACAAGCTGACACTACAAATATATACACACTCCTGCATTCAAATAAGGGACAGAATATACAAACACATGCATGGATGGCAGACAGTCTTGTGTTAGATCTATGGATGGATGGATAAATAGATAAAGTGTATAGACAAACAGACATACAGATTGATTATTAAATACAACAGATGCAATATATTTTTAGGTGAAAGGGGTTCTGTTGAACCAGGGCCAGTAAGTGAAGACTGGGCAGCTGGGGGCTTTTGTTAGCTGGATAGACAGAGACAGACAGATCTATTGATTGACGGATGGATGGATGCAATATACCTTGTACATTGAAATATAACATAAAATAAAACGTTTTTGGATGAAAGTGGTTGTGGAGAATCAGTAAGTAAAGACTAAGCAGTTGAAAGCTTTTGTTCCAAGACACAAAAAGAACCACATTTCTTTCACTCACTCACTCTTTCACTCACACACACGCACACTTTTCTTCATAAAGAACTGACACCACATTATCCTTTCACCACCTCACCATATGTGCATGTTCACGCTGTTCAAAGGCTTGTACCGATACAGAACAGATGCACAACACTAACAGAATTGATGAGCTTATAATTGAGCACGTGTCTTAATATTTATATAAACATGGTCAATTAAAGAAAGAACGGCAGGATGTACTGTATAAGATTAAATCCCGAAGCAGAACACAGATCAAGCTTAACTTCAACATCTGTCATATTAAACATTTACATACACAGTACGGTGCAAAAAAAAAATAAAAAATCTGTAAACATTTTGATATTGATATTTATTTTTATAAAGTAGTATAATAGTTCAAAAATATTTTATACTATATAAAATACTCTAATACATTACACTAATACACTAATACATTAATACATTAATTTTCTTATGCTTAATCTACAAGTGGTCAAAGGCCCGCCATTTCCCACCCGGTAAAGAACAGGAACAACCCTAAACAGGGCTATTAAATCATATAAATGTTAATATACCATTTTAGAAAGTTGTGAAAGGCAGCTGGGGTTTGATGTCCAAAAAAAAAAAAAAAAAAAGGCAATAGCGACAGCCAAAGTCTCCAGTAGAACTGCATCAGATGTACAGTACTGTGAGAAATGATTAGAAACATGCCAAGACATGCAGCAAAATAAATGTTTCTAGATCAAACAAAACACTATATATTGAAGTATCTGGTAATAAACTACAACATTGCCTTAAAACAGTGTTCTAAGCTAAAATTTTACAGGGCTTTTTGGAGAATCTTCCATAATTCTTCTGGAAACTTAAAAAATAAACATAATAAAGATTTGTGCTAAAAAATATAATAGGATGTCGTCTAAACATAGTGCAAAACACTGTAAAAACAATGTAGATATACATACAACACAATCATAGTCAGCCTGGATAGTTCAGTTGCACACACTGCTGGAAAAAGCCAGGAGTGTATGTAACAGATTTGACTCGGCGGGTCTGCAACAGCTGACAAAAGATTGGGATGCTCAGTTAGCTTACCCCTATCCCATGGAGCATGTGTTTAGCAAACCATCGCAAAGTAAATACAGTGCATGAGCTGATTGCAAAATGGATCTGGCACCCTCATATAAGACGAGCTTCATACAGACACAGGGTGACAACTGACAATAGATTATAATATACCTCCATCAGCAGTGCCATTTCCTAAGCCCTAGAGCTCCCTCATGTGGCATATGAGAAAATATAAATTCAAAGGTTTTTGGATTATGTATCTTTTGAATAATGTATAGAGATGCAGTCTAACAAACTCAATATATACAGTTATGTGCAACTGGGTGTAACTTAAGAGGCATGTTGAAATTAACACAAGCATGGAGTTCAAATAGAGAGGGGGGGGGGGGTATTTGGTTCTCCTACTTAGAAAGATGAGAGAGGTGTGTAATTTTCAAAGGGTTCACTTCAACTATGACAAAATGACGTTTTTCTGAAGTTTTCCAGAAAGCACCTGAATGATCCAGAAAAGGATTGGGGGGAAACCAAAATAGAACTTTGTGGTAAAACCTCGTGTGCCTTTGCACAGTACTGTATAATTAATTTACGATCACCTATAACAGGTCACTAGAGTCAACCTACCTACTGAAATAAAAAGAATACTCTTACCATGTAGACAGAGATGGGGCGGTTACTTCGAAGCAAGTTCATCCTCTTTACAAGAGCCCACAAAATTCTCCAGCACAGAAGCATTTCTCAGGTGAGATCTTCTATGGAAGCAACACTGCCTCAAAGAGTTATTACAAATTCTAAATGCAGGAGTGATGCAAAAATATTAATAAATTAATGAACAAGATAGTATTGAATGTAAGCTTTCAACTGGTTTAAATAAATTCAGTAACTGGCACAGTTCAACTTAGAATAAATCACAAAACCGTAGAGATCACAAAAATATAGATGCACAATATAAAAAAAAAAGGAACGGGGGTTGAAATGTTCACTTGCGTACAATATCGGAAAATCTGAACTGGCTTACTGATGCATACAGCAGCCCATCGCCATCAATTTGAGAGAGACAGCCTGCAGACCAAAACACTCCCAAGCTTCCATTATAAATTATACTGCAGCTCACACAGAAAAATTCGACCACATATCTGTTTGTGTGTGTGTGTGTGTGTGTGTGTGTGTGTGTGCTGGGAAAGGATGTTATAATTGTGAGGACATTGCTGTTGTTGATGGATACCCAAGATTGTGAAGACATATACAATGTGTGTATATTTTGGCTGGTCCACAGAAGTTTGTTATAATTAAAAGCCCCCCCCCCCCAATTACTGTGGTTAAGGCTAGTGTTTGCATATGAATTATGTCAATGGAAGATCTTCACAAGTATTCAAAGACAAGATTTTGTGTGTGTACGTTTTAATATTTTAGTGCAGACCCCTGATGAAGGGAGAGGCTAAAAGATGAAGAAAACGAAGTGCAGACCAAATGTCCCTACAAGAACACATTAAAAAAAGAGCGCCCTCATGTGGTTTACATGCAACTTGGAGAAATGAACAGATTAAAGCTGAATTATGATCTATAATGCACTTTCACTTGATATTTTTATTTGTTAATTTGTGAATCAAAATAATTATAATCACATTAAGATCACATTAACATATTTGACATGTATGAGTAGTATGCATCATTAAGGGATTGATTTTCCTCACTGGCTGCATCTGAAATACACTGCCCAGATTTTCAGCAATAAACTTAAATCAATAATCCTTCATTTACAACTCCTTTTTATGTACGTGGTGAAACAGGAGACAAACTGCTGCAGATAAATGACAAATTAAAAGGAAATGGCTGTGCTGCACTGACCGACATGTCTATATTTATGTCCACGACTTGTGCCCTTTAAACAAAACACAGCACAGCTTTTGCTGAAACACTGAAGAAACACCTCCAACTCCAACCATTAATTATCCATGATATCAGATTATGATGCAACCATAAATTGGGGCACTTTATCAGTGATCACATGGCACCTGTCAAGTGTTCCTAACACACTGATTGGTCAGTGTATGATGTGCATTATGCATAATCCTGACTGTGTAAGCCTGACCTTGGCAAAAAGACGCGTCTTCCGCAGGTGTTTTAGAATGGTACAGAAACATGGAACTAGTCGTACCAAAAATCATTAATAACGGCTAAATTAAGGTCTATAGTAAATGTTTATTTAAGCAAAGACAGGAAGATGCGAAATATTTATACAAAATTATTTTTTCTTTTTTAGTAATAAAAACTCTGTAAC
Source organism: Xyliphius kryptos (assembly GCA_025769995.1). NCBI lineage: Eukaryota > Metazoa > Chordata > Actinopteri > Siluriformes > Aspredinidae > Xyliphius > Xyliphius kryptos. Next base: position 1,106,409 of record JAOUQT010000018.1, on the reverse strand, counting down.
CCTGAAACTCAATATATAAAAATCCAGCACTACAAAATCCTAGGCATCAGATTTAAATTCAACTGTGTCTGTGTAATAATAATAATAATAATAATAATAATAATACTAATAAAGGATACTCTGCATTTAAACCATCCAGAGTGCAGTCGGTACACACAGATACCTGGAGCAGTGTGCACTATTGAAGCATACGAGGAGCAACTGGGGTTAGGTACCTTGCTCAATAGCACTTCAGCCGTGAATGTTACCTTCCTGGAGTGGGTCTCGAACCAGCAAACTCTGCCCCAGGTATATGTATATAGATTATTTTTGTGCATATACACACACAGAAAAGCGTTAAACCTCCTCAGTGGCAATTTGTTGCTATTGTGTATATTAAATGGTTGACTACTGTGTGTGAAGTAAGATTTAGTAAGCAGGTGTGTGTTCATATCTTGCTACGTCGCTTGGATCTGGTTCGATGTGGGGTCTTGGTCATTTTGGTCTGCCCCCTCAGCACCATCTTGTCAATCAATGGTGGATCATGTACTTGCTCCTCATCCTCTGAACTTTGCTCCGGCTTGTCTTGTCCTTGTTTACTTTCAACATCAGTGGAAAATGAAGACATTTCCTCTGCACTAGGATCTACTTCCTGTTTTTCAACTTCAGCTGCTTCAACCTCAGTAGTATAAAACATGTCTGGAACTTCTTTCCATTTCTCCTCAGTTGCATGATTGACTTCATTTTTTGCAATTTCAGGAACTACTTCATGTTCCTCTTCAACGGACAGTGCACTTTCCTGTTCTTCAACAGCTTTAGAAGCTTCATCTTGTTTCTCTTCAGACACAGAAATTCCTTCCTGTTCCTTATCAGATGATTGAGCTTCTTCATGTATCTCATCAGATGAAGGAACGCTTATCTGTACCTCATTAAATGAAGGAACTCCTTCATTTTCCTCATCAGATGAAGGAACACCTTCTTGTTCTTCTTCAGATAAAGAAGTTTCCATGTCATCATCCTCTTTTTCAAAAGCTACTTCCTGGTTCTCCTTGAGAACAGGAACCATTTCCTGTATCTCGTCAACTGCAAGAGAATCTCTGTGTTTCTCAGTAAGTGCTGAATCTACTTCTTTTACTTTCTCTTTAAATGCAAGAACTACTTGTTTGTCCGTTTTTTTCTGCTCATTTTCAACAGTGCTTTCCTTGTCAGCTTCAGGAGCATCATCCTCTTTTTGTTGCACGTTGGCTATGGTGTCTACTTTCATCTCTTGATTCTTCTCATCTATAAGAGATGCTTCCAATTGACCTGCAGTTTGCAGCTCTGGAGTGTCCACAGATAGACTGCCATCCTGTACAGGAGAGAGTAATTATTAAAGGCTCTAGATTTTATCCCAATTGATATCAACTGACCAAAACGTCCTAACAAGTTGGGACACGCAAAGAAAATAATTTCACTGTGCAATCATTCGACAAACAAAGGATTCTATACTGGAATATGATCCGAAGTCTGTCCATTAAGATAAAACATTTAAACTTGGTGTGAAAATCGAATGAAATTGTAAGATAAAATTATGCAGCAATCTTAAAAATTCTGTAACATCTTACAGTGAATGTAATAAAGTTACTTTTATTTAATAATGTATTGCAAGAATACATTACTGACCATGATTCTACAAAAATAAACAACCTATCAGAGTTACTTTATAAACTATAGCTCAATCAAATAAAAATACATTAACCTTTATGCTTTATTACACTGCAGATTTACACAGAATGCTAAACCTTTAAAAATAGCATAGAAAAGTTGTGCTAGTGGCATTTTCCACACTGCATTTTACGATCACTTAAGTAAAATGGCTTATGTTAGGACTAGGAATGTAAAATTTCCATTTCACTTTGATTACATCCATATCAACCAAAGTTTTTTCCTACACCACATTCTGAATTAACATTAAACCAAAACACGTGCTTGAAAAAATATATATTAAAGTAAACTATTACAGTAAAACTATAAAGACATGACAATCAATATGCAGTTCATGAATTATAGAAAGGACACATACTTGACATTTTTACAGAATGTCTCAATTTACAATTTTATCAGATACAGTAATTGTTTAGAGGTTCATTCCTTATTTAGGTACAACACTGGACCATCATTTGCATTCACGCATGCATAACTGTCAATAAATTACACTTTTATTGTCCATCATTTATTAAATAAATTAAAAAATAGATATTGATGCAAAAAATTTGGGAACAATTTTTTTGGTCTCTACATCTACACTCGCTGACCACTTTACTAGGTACACCTGTTCAATCCCTTGTTAATACAAATATCAACTTGCTGAAGTGCAAACCAAGAATCAGAATGTGGAAGAAAAGGGATTTATGTGACTAAATGTGAGATCTTTTTGTCATCAGCTGTTTTACTTTAATTTTTACACACAACCATCTCTAAGACATTTGGAGAATGGTCCAAAAAAGGAGCAAATATCCAGTAAGCCACAGTTGTGTGGACAAAAATGCCTTGTTGATGTGAGAGGTCATAGGAGAATGGGCAAACTGTTTTGAGATTATAGAAATACAACAATAATACATTCAACTTATATAGCGCCTTTTAATAACTTTACAAAAATGGGTGGGGCAAATATAGGTGGGCTGAGCAAGGATAAGTGTGGTAAAATATCCAGAAAGAAGCAGCAGCCAATAGCAACAGCATACCCTTATCAGAAAGAAAGAAATATAGAAAACATGGGGGAGGCCAATTAGCACAAGAAAATCACAAACAACAATTAAGAATAAAGATGCCGACAGTCCGTCCCACTGGGTGTGGGGGTAAAAAGCAATGGGGGCGCAGGGAGAGAGCTAAACTATGCTCTGTTCCGTTCGGAGGAAAGTTGTCATTAGCTAAAGCCGATATAGAGATCCAAAACAAAGATTAACTCTGGTTTGTTATTTTTGTTGAGAATAAAATTTCACACTCCTGTATAATTCATGTTTATTTGTCCATTTCGGTCTCTCATACAACATGCCTTAGAATTAGGCCTTAGAAGAAATTACCTTAGAAGAACTACTGTATGATGTTATCAATGCTGCGATTCAAAGTCACAGTCTGAGTGCTGACAGCCCTGTCCAGAGCGTTAAACATGTCGGGCAGCTTTAAAGGGGTTGGACAGCTGTTCCCGTTCCCTTAACTTATCGATAGACCAACGCCTAATCCAATCAGCAAAATGCCCATGAGCAAGTTCCAAATAAACAGACATTCTCAATGTCCTTCAAGAAAAGAGTCGCCAGATACACAACCCGCCATATCACCAACAAGTCCCTCGTGTATCCAGCTGCAAACGTTCCGACAAGAAAAGCTGTTTCCCCCGAACCCAGAATTCTCTTCAAGAAGATGGTGTCAATTGCATTGAGAGACCATTTAATTAAATCCAAAATCTTAGTTTGAAAAGCAGAGTGGAGAAAATCTCTCACAGTAGTAGTAGACTAGCTAATACGAGAAGCGTAGCAGTAGAGGTAAGGGAGAGAAAAGAATGTCACCGCCTTTGTCAAAAGCAGGAAGAGAAATCTATAACTCAAATAACCACTTGTTCAACCAAGGAATGTAAAATACCATCTCTATTGAAAGCATGCCATGAAAAATTAAGACAGTTCTGAAGGCAAAAGTGGGCCCAACCTTTCACAAGCAAGGTGTACCTAACAAAGTGGCCGATGAGTGTATTTGTTTTATGCAGGATGAATTGTAATTGAATGCAAATGTCAAATTAGTAGTATACTGTATTAAAATTATCAAGTCTGCTTTCGAAATTTCACGAAATTGCACGAAAATCACAAAACTATCTGTGACTGAAGGAAGTTAAAGTAGTAGGTAAGTCTAAACAGGAAAGGGTAATTAGCTTATTAGCTTAGTAAGAGCTATGTGTACCTTAGCATCTTCCTTAAATTCCATCTCTTCTTTCTCAGCATCAGTGCCATTCTGCATGGATTCATCCTCCTCATGCTCTCCCTCCACCATCTCCTCCGAATCCTTAGCCTGCTGGTCATTCATGGTCACAGTCTTTAATACACAGTGACAGCGAATGCATGACTGATGTCCAAAGTAAAAATTATTGTTATTTAAATTTTCCAACACGACTAAAACAAAACCATACACCGTCTCTAAATCTGCTTTCTAAATCAGCCAGAGAAATAGATAATAGGAGTTAATTTTTGTAACATTTTTGTTAATCAAATCTAAAATGAGTTGATTAGGACAAGTTGAGAATTATATTAACTTTAGATGTGAAAATAACTGTTATAGGTATTGGCACAGACCGATCCCTACAGCGAGCAGGATTTCTGTGGCTTCAAACTACTTGTTGAAAATTCGAGGGAAATGGTGGGAGTTTTTACCAACAGGAAGGCTATGTTAATTTAAATAACTACACATTACAAATTCTCATAATGTATAATATGCTGAGGCGCTACAAGACCAGAAGAATAAAAAAGGGGCCACAGTGGACACAAAAAGTTAAAGATTAGGAAGATTAGGATTGTGTGTGTGTGTGTCTCACTGATAATGCTGCCTCAGCAGAAGCCTGAGATTCCTCACAAGATACTGATTCAGCTACCACACAATCAGCAGAGATTAATTCCTTCTTCTCCTCTTCTGACATCTCAATCCTGTAATCATACATTTACTCCATAAAGATCCACCAATTACATAAAATTATTTGATTTACTTTACTCAAGACTACTTGTCACATATTTGCCATTTATGCCGATCTCCATTCTGGATCCAGGAACGATTTATTGACACTTGAATAATCCTCCTTGCTGTATGTGGTAGAAAAATATGTTCACTGCTATGCACTGCTGCTTGATTTGTTATGATTTATGAACACACCTTTCTCAAATTCTCTGTTTTGTATTTTATTTTTAATGCTGAAAAGCAGATGAAAGACGATCTAGCCTCTATACTACCATACCATAATACTACCATCTACCATCTCTACTACCATATTTACAGTATGAGTAAGTTAAAGGCATGAATGACTGTTTAAGACTGTTTAGGTGTGTACATACACACACACTAATATATATATATATATATATATATAGAAAGTTAGACAATGAAAC
>JAOUQT010000018.1:1061532-1072871 GCA_025769995.1 Xyliphius kryptos | reverse complement strand
TGCAGGATAGTGGCCAGGTCACTACGTGATGCTGGTGGAGGAAAACGTTTCCTGACTTGCTCCTCAAATATACCCCAAAGTGGCTCTTGATACATCACAAAGACTTGCGGTCTTGGTCACAGATGGGCCAGCAAGACATGCACCAACAATTTGTCCTATTAATATTAATATTATTAATAATTAATATGCAACAAACATGTGAGGAAAAAACCAGGGGCCCAGAATTGTTTGTACATATAGTGTATCTACTACAGGTGCATCTCAATAAATGTGTATATCATCAAAAAGGTAATTCAGTAATTCAGTACAAACAGTGAAATGCAAACATTATATAGATTCATTACACACACACAGATCTATTTCTAGTGTTTACTTCTTTTAATGTTGATTATTATTGATTCATTATCTCAGAAAATTAGAATATTATATAAGACCACTAATAAATAAATGATTTTAATGCAAATATTTTGTCCTACTGAAATGTACAGTATGTACAGTAAATGCACTCAATACTTGCTCAGGTTTTCTTGCATGAATTTCTGCATCAATGTGGCGTGGCATAGAGGCGATCTGCCTGTGGCACTGCTGATGTGTTATGCAAGCCCAGGTTGCTTTAATAGCAGCCTTCACTTTGCATTGTTGGATCTGGTGCCTCTCATCTTCCTCTTGACAATACCCCATATATTCTCAATGGGGTTTAGGTCAGGTCAGTTTGCTGGACAATCACGCAGAGTGATACTGTGGTTATTAAACCAGGTAATGGTACTTTTGTCAGTGACTCCAATAGCAGTCCACTTCTTGTGACTCTCTCCCAAATTTTTAATGGCCTTTTCTTGATGATTCTTTCATGACTGGGGTTATCCCGGTTGCTTGTGCAACTTTTTCTCCCATGCTTTTTTCTTTACACTCAATTAATATTCTTGGATACAGCACTCTGTGAACAGCCAGCTTCGTTAGCAGTGTCTGTTGTGGCATACCCTCGTTGTGTCAATGACTGCGAATGTCTTCCTCATGATTGTGTAGCCTACTGAAACAGACTAAGAAACCATTTTAAACACGTAGGAAGACTTTGCAGGTGTTTTGTGTTAAATATTCTAATTTTCTGAGATAATGATCTTCTGATGAACTAGATCCTCTTCATGGCTCTTTTATATATTTATCTCACATTATAACTGTGTCACATGCCATCTTTGTCTTGTACTTATACTATGGCGTGTACAGATAATCAGACTAATTGTATTGTATTTATATTATTCATAAACAGAGCCATATACTGTACTTTTTAATGACATTGAGCTAACAACATGTTCTTATGTGTGTGTTGTAGTTCCAGAGAGTGCACCAGTGAACATCACTGCTACGCTGAATGGGACGGAGCTGCTGATCAGTTGGTCCGAACCTGATGGCGAGATTAATGGACAGCTGCAGGGTTACATAATTGAGTACAGCACACCTAATAAAGAACAGGTAAACACACACACAAAAATTCTGCAGATCCATCCTCGCCGTTTTCATCCCTAGTGACTCGCTTTGATGACTGAACTTCCTGAAAATGTAATAAAAACCTTCTGCATGTGTATAATGTGTGTTCTCCATTAGGGAAATGTTTTACACTGTGTGATAGCTTAGAAGCTTTACATCAGATGTTCTGCTCGTCAAAGGTTGTTTTGTTTATATTTAGACCTGGTATGGTGGTAGTTCCCCAAAGTCTGATATTACATATGTTTTTGTTGCCTGTTCGCACGGCCTGAAATTGGGTAACCTCAAAAATGTTCCGGGACAGTAGCTTGAAAACAACGTTGCCAACCATCGAGATACTTTTATGGCAAGTTTTCCTCCAGATGGTGCACTAGCCTAGCCACTTGCTTATTCATTTGTGCCTATTAATACATAAAGAAGTAATAATCTAGCATTTCACTAACCAATATATTGTGCTGTCAAGGCTCAACATTGCAAAAGGTTCACATGCTGCATCTCTACGAAATTCTTTAGACTTATAGCATACTGTATATGTCCATAGAAGGTGCTGCAACTGAAGTTCTCTCCCTCTATCTCCTCCAGGTCGTGTCGGATATAGGAGTGGTAACAGAGCTGTCTGTTAACATGTCAGCCCCCTTATCAAATTTCACCTTCAGACTGTGTGCATACACAGGGGCGGGATACGGACCGTGGACCCCGGTGCACACGCTGTCTCTTGTCCCTGCAGGTGAGTGGTCCGAGACAGAGATATTTATATTAAAATTATTAAAGAATAATTTCGAATGAATGGACAAAAGTTTAATAATGATAATCATAATCGTTTTCTTTGTCGAAAACAGATGCCGGAGGTGCACAGTCAGCAGGTGAGTGGGTGTATGGGCGCACGCACAGACAAACACACACACAGACCCAAACACACAAACCACAGGAACCGATTTCGTGCAGTTTCATCCTCATGTTATTTACAGTTTACATGACTTTCAGTTCTTTCTTCTCCTTTCTTGCTGGTTTCTTTTCTCTGCCATGTTTCTCAATAAGATCCGAGATGACAAAAAAAAGGAAGCTCCTTGTTACATCACAGCTTAGTCTAACACTATCTCTGAGATGAATAAAGGCGGCAATGGGCCTGGGAATGGTGGATTGTGGGATTTGGGAGTTGCACAGTGCAGACAGGAGAGATGAAGCAGGAAAGTAAGAAAGGAGTAACATAATGAGATAAACATATAAATAGAGAGTGCACACACTGTAATAAGAACGGCCATTCGCCGAGGTCATGTTTAGGATATTAGTGTCAACCAGATGACGCATACACAATTAGTGAAACACACAAATTGCAATTATTGCTATATTTGTAAGGATTTTCTGAAATAATAATGAATGCGGATCATTTTTATACTCAAGACTATCATATTTTTTAGATATACTATAGAACCCTGGTACGCACACACAAATGTATGTCATACACATGCCATTTTTATAATACACTATATTGCCAGAAGTATTTGCTCAGCCATCCAAATGATCAGAATCAGGTGTTCCAATAACTTTCATGGACACATGGGTATAAACTGAGCACCTAGTCATGCAGACCGTCTTTACATTCCAGCGTGATAGGATGCCACATGTGCAGCAAATCCAGTCGTGAACCCGCTCCTAAATATTCCAGAGTCAACTGTCAGCAAATAGAAAATGGAAGTGTTTAGGAATGATAGCAACTCAGTGGAACTTCATTGAAGCGCTTTTCAGTCTGTCTATTGTCTTAATAGCTTCGGGCGGCACCGGTACACTGTGTAACATATTGTCTTTCCTGAAATTCTGAGGTGTATCAGTCTTCCCGCCTCATTAATTGATTGACATTTACATAAGACCATGAAGATCTAGTTTTATCATAACTTCTCCATGAGATGATAGAGTCTCTGTATACGTTCTTTTGTTATTTTAACCTGAAATGTCTTGTAAATTACTGTAATGTTAATAGCACAGAATACTTAAAGACTTGTCCTGTAGACATGTGACACTCACAGTAGGGACAGTTATAAGCATTAAGCATTTTTAATTTATAAACATACATAGTTCCATAACAGTGCTGTGGCCAGGACGAACCCGGGTTCGAGTCTTGGGAGGGGTAACTCTGGTCATTTCTGTGTTTCTCCCCGTGTTTGTGCGAGTTTTCTCCAGGTACTCTTATTTCTTCCGCATTCCGAAGACGTGCATGATAGGTTAATTGGTGTCGCTAAATTGCCCGTTAGAGTGTGAATGTGAATGTGTGTGTGTGTCCTATGATAGATTTGCACCCTGTCTAGGGTTGTTCCTGCCCTCGCGCCCAGAGTTCATCATGACCCTAAAACTAGAATTAACCAGGTATAGAAAATAAATGAATGAATGTATGAACATAGTTCCATCTCCACGCCTTTCATCTCTTCCTGCACCTTTTGACCACTTCTCCCTGTATCATGGATGGTGTTTTCATTGGCTGTAAGCCATAATAATCAACATTACCACTAACACTTGAAATAGATCACTGTGTTTGTAATGAATCTATATAATATATGCATTTCACTGTTTGTATTAAATTACTGAAATCCATTCATATTACGCAAGTACTAGCCTAGCATACATGTTTCTGGACTGTGGAGGAAACCAGAGCCTCCAGAGGTAACCCACATTTGGGAAACATGTTGAGGAATTTCAAGATGTTTCTGCAACAATTGGAGAGAACCTGCAATCTCCACACGAAAAGGTCCCACGTTGGTCCCAACCTTAGATCTACAGACGTTTGACCATATTATTGTGGGTTAATTATCTCAGAGTTTAAAAAAGTATGTGCATTGCCAACGTTGACTAGACCAAAGTTCAGGGTGCTAAGGCTCACGGCTGAGTCATGTTCATTTAGAAATCATCTGATTATTGCAGCAACGTCTTGAAATTCCTCAAGACATTTGCCAGATTTGAAAGTTTTAATACGAGTTTGTTTGTATTATTGGGATTTATAAGGATCTGATTACAATCAGGATACACATTTATCTGGAGAACATATTTAATATCCATTTTCTTTCTGAACGTGTACCGTATAAATGAAACTGATATACCACATGAAAAAATCATACTACAGGAGTAAACATATTGTGTTGCGCCGGTTGTTCTGGACACTAGTAGAGGATTACTGTCCTCTATATTTAGTTACACTAAATATAAATAGCCAGCTAATTAATAAACCATTTGTGACTAAGGATAGGATACACTTAAAGAACATTGGTCTCTGGTTCCTTTAAAAACAGAAATATAAAAAAAAAAATGATTTGAGTTAAAAGAGAAATACAAAACGTAATGATTTATCTATTTTATTTGTAAAAAAATATGAATATGAACAGTAATCCTCTCATTCATATTTATTGCAGTGTATTGACTGTGCAATATTGTGCAAAGGGGCAGCACGGTGCCATTAAGAAAGTCCCGGGTCCTATTCCCAGGTGGGGCCTGTTTCCTCCAGTTGCTATGATTTCCTCCCACAGACCAAAGGCTAACTGGTGTCTTAAAATTGCCCTTAGTGAGTGAAAGAGTGTGTGAGTGTAAAAACTGATCATTGAGATTTGTTTTCTGTTCAGGAGTATTTCGGTATTGCCAGTCGTTGTGTAGCTGTCCTGTGAGTTTTACTTAGGCGTTGTGTGTTGTATCCTATTGTGTGTGTTATGGTGCTCCGATGCACAACTTGTGAAATATTCCCATGTTCATATGTATGACTATTCAAATTCATTTCTTCTAAAAGATTGTCCACTTTTTACTGATTATCATTTGTTTTGTTTTTTAGATGTCAAGGGGACATTGTTTAGGACCATGCTAACCATCAAAAACCTTAGACCAAGATTCTGACTGACCCGAAGGCTGGACGGTGCACGTCTTCAGGGAACTCTTTTCCTCACCGTCTTTTCCACACAACCACTTACATTTTAAGTCATGCAGACGGATCCGGTGCTGGTGGAGTCACTGGTGGTGTTCTCTATTGTCCTGTGTGTGCATGTAGCTGTATGGAACCAGCTGTCATGGTGTTGCATTGCTTTGGCTGTCCAGGCCTTCTACATCCAACACAAATGGGATCGCCTCCTGAAAACAGGAGCAGCAGTCTTCCAGTTCCGCCCTGCAGCCAATAGCGGCGTCTTGCCAGCTAGCATGCTGCTCCCACTTCTTGGGCTCACTTTGAGGGGTCGCTGTGTTGCTGTGGGAAATGTCCACTTTGAACGATTTGCAATGGTTATCACAGTGACGGGGATGATGTTGGCACTGTTTTTGTCACTCATTGCACTGGGAGTTACGCGACCGGTGCCTAGTAACACCTGTGTGATTACAGGAATTGCTGCCAGTGCCATCCTTTACACGGTCAAACAGACACTGCTGGTTTCAGAGGTAATTGAGGTGCTGGAGGTTCTTCTGATATTTGTCTACCTAAGTCTCATCCTCCTCTATCTCCTTCCTCGCTGCTTCACACCCGGCGAAGCCCTGCTCATTCTGGGTGGCCTTAGCTTTATGATAAACCAGCTAATCAAACGCTCATTGAGTGCCAGTGTCAGTACTAACACAGACCCCCTTCATTTCTTCCTCCCTGTATCCATGGCAGGATTGGTCTTGCTTGGTCTTGTTTTTGCCCTCTTATTCTTCTTTATGGAATCTGAAACGTGGGCAGCATCTGCATTTTTCCATGTCATGACTGCAGTACTTGGCTTGGGCTTGCTTGTTCCTTGGTTGTCTCTTCTCACCGGACACCACCCTCTCATATGGATTTTAGAATTCCTCACTTATAGCAGTCGTCGTCTCTGGTTGTTGGCGTACTGGACATTCCTGGTTTTGATCGCAGTGATTGTGGTAGTGCTTCAGAACACCCGCCGCCCAGAAGGCGCCAAGAAGTACCAAGCCTCCACGACCGTAAGAAAGTACTTCCACTTCCTAATTGTGTTAACCTTTGCCCCCGGGATGGCACTTGATCGCCCTCTACTGCACCTGGCAGCTGTTATATGTCTAGCATTTTTTATTTTTCTGGAATTGATGCGTGTTTTCCGGATTCGCCCCCTGGGACCACTGCTGCGCAAGTCTCTGGCTCTCTTTCTGGATGAAAGGGACTCTGGGCCAGTTATCTTTACACACATCTATTTGCTTTTAGGGATTTCAATACCTGTGTGGATCTCGCAAACACCATGCATGTCAAAAGGAGGAGTGTCAGGTGCCGGGGGATTGGCACCCTATGCTGGCGTCCTAGCCGTAGGAGTCGGAGACACTGTGGCATCTATTTTTGGAAGCACAGCAGGCGAGATCCGCTGGCCAGGCACCAAAAAGACTTTTGAGGGGACAGCGACCTCTGTGTTTGCCCAGATCATCGCTGTAGCCATATTCCTGATAGCGGATACCAGCATAAACTTAAACGCAAGCTACTCGTGGGTGGTGGGTTCCATTGCTATGGTGGCTATGCTGGAGGCATACACATCGCAGATTGATAATCTACTGTTACCACTGTATTTATATGTCCTACTGATGTTATGAGCATGCACAAACACATAATACACAGTACATACTTTGATATAAAAGTACAGGGTCCTCAATTTAATTTCCTTTAATTTTATTTAAAATGCGTATTTTATTTGTATTTAATGAAATTTTGTGAAGATAAATGCGGAGCATTTCTTTAAACACCTGTGATACAGATAATAATAATAATACATTCAACTTGTATACAGTAGCGCATTTCAAGATACCCATTTTACAAAAATGGGTGGGGTAAAGATAAGTGGGGTGAACAACTATAGGTAGGGTGAAGTATCCAAAAAAGGAGTGGCAGCCAATCGTGCCAGCGTACCCTTTTTAGAAGACACGAATATAGAAAAGAAAACCTGGTGGAGGCCAAATAGCACATTTTAATATCACACAGAAATTAAGACTAGACATGCTGACATTCCTCCCCATTGGGTGTGGGGGTAAAAAGCAATGGCGCAATGAAGGCAGGGGGAGAGAGCTCGTCTACGCTCCGTTATATCCGGAGGAGTGTTATCACAGCAGCAAACTTGGAGCGCTGAAGTTGATATGGAGAGCCAAGACAAAGATTAGACCTGGTTTATTCATTTTTAAGGAGGATAAAATTTCACACTCCTGTATAATCCATATGTTTATTTGTCCATTTTAGTCTCTGATACGATGCATTAGGAGAGGTATGATGTTATCGATGTTGTGATAAGTGATATTTTTTCTTGATTTAAACATAAATCCTCCAGGTTTTAACACCAAGACACTAAGTAATTTGCAAATTATTGTAATTATCATACATTCTCTTAATGTTTATTAAAAACTATGATGCAATAAAGATAATACACTAGTTAATGTACAGTACATTACATTTAGACCATATATGCATTATTATTTCCAACACTTGGGAACTAAATGTGCTTTCATATGTGCAGCATTTAATACACTGCCTGATCTCTCACACTCAGTTGTACCAACTTTTGCTTTGTCTATGGCACACAATCGCTGTGGAATCATTTCCACAAGCTTCCGCAATGTCACATCTATTTCTGTCCAGAGTAGCATTAATTTCCGTCTATTGATGGTGGGAGATTAGGAGTGCTGTGTAAAGTCTTTTCTAGCTCAGCCCAAAGATTCTCAGTAGGGTTCACGTCTGGACACTGTGGTGGCCAATCCGTGTGTAAAAATGATGTCTCATGCTCATTGAACCACTCTTTCACAATTTGAGCCAATGAATACTGGCATTGTCATTTTGGAATATGCCTGTGCCTTTAGGAGGAAAAAAATCCATTGATGGACTAACCTGGTCATTCACTACATGCTGTAATTTTCTAATGGGCGGCTCTTATCTATTTGCTTGGTTATGTATAATTTTTAGTAGTCTGACCCTGACTCTGTGGTATAGTACATTTCTAATTCACACCCAGATTTGTGATTCTAATATAACATTTCCTATCACAAGCATCAGACCTTTGTACCAATCAGTAGACATGTGCTCAGATGCACAGAGGTACAGAGTAAAGAGTTATGGACATGTGTAGTACACAGGCTAATTGTGTTCTTTCATATTGAATTATTAATCCTAAATACACAGAAAGGCATGTGGTGGGATTATTAGTTTAGTCATATCATTCTTTGTCTTTCGGCCACTCTCTTCATCAGGGGTCAATCATCAGTGAAGAACTCACATCACTGATTTGGCAAAAATTTTACGTCAGATGACCTTCCTGACACAACCCCCACCATTTATCCGGGTGTGGGTCCGGCACTAGAAATACACTGGCTCGTGCTCTCTAATGGCTGATTTAGTTTAGTCATATCATTGATACGCCATATTTTTGGTTACCAGTGTCAAATAATATTTGTACCTATCCAAACAGAGTATATTTAGGGGGAATAAGTTCATTTGGACAGTCACAGGGTTCGAATAATCTCATCAACTGGTGTGATTTTAGATTTTATACATTTTAGTACAGCGGGTCAGCAGATCATTGGGATTCAGGAAAGAAAATCACTTCTGAGGTTAGGGGATGGTAATATGTGTAACCTTAAGATGTGACCATGAATGCTCTTTATTACCCTTTAAATATAACCACACACACACACCCACACACAAGTAACTGTCTTTAAAATGCATGCAAGCAAAAAAGATTTTTAAATGATTCTTAATTTCAGTCGTCTACCAACAGAAGTATGCATCAGTTGAGCCTATAAAGAACGTGACCGTTTCTTTCTTTCTTTCTTGTTGTAATCTGTAGTCGTGTGTAATATTTATAGATGACTGAAACGACTGAAAAACATTTTTACTGATAACTATTGACATTTAGGGTCAGTAAAGACTGCAAGCACGTATTCTTTCTCTTTATAATGTCTTATTTACATTTATAAAGTGATTTCTGTTGCTAAGCCGTTGGAAAGTTGATCAGGTGACTCTAGAACCTAGGAGCAGATGTTACCCACTGTGAGGAAAGGCAGCTTGTTCTATAAAAAGATGAGACAAAGCTGATTGTAATTCTTCATTCAAACTAGCGAATGTTTATTCATTATCTGCAACAGATGCTCAGATATCAGTTGTAATTCAAGGTTACACAATACAGGCAGGATGGCGTGGAAGCAGAGTGTCAGGAGTGATGTCTCGCAAAAAAGTTTATGGTTTATGGGTCAACCATGGATAGGGATAGGGTAAAGGATTAGGGACCAAAAGATTCAAACCCTACTCTAGGCAAGTCATGGCTAAAGTGCTGTTAAGCAAGGCACCCAACCCCCAATGCTCTCCATGCACCTCAATAGGGCAGCACACTGCTTTAGGTGTTTTAAATGAACCCCTGGATGGGTTAAATTTGCTTACGGGGATCAATAAACTATATATTATTATTATTATTATTATTATTATAAAAGATTAGTGAGTCCACCCTTGTTGTATGGTTTGGAGACAGTGGAGTTTAAGATGTTGAGGTTCTCTTTAGGAGTGACCAGGATGGACAGGATTAGGAATGACAGCATCAGAGGGACAGCACAGGTTGGACAATTTGGAGACAAAGTTAGAGAGGGCAGACTGAGTTCACAGGAGGAACAGTGGATATATTGTGGGAGGATAGTAAAGATGGCGCTGCCAGGCAAGAGACAGAGAGGAAATCCAAGAGCAGAAGATACAAAGGACAGAGTTGTAAATATTGACTCACTGTGGCGACTTCTGAAAAAAGAGAGAGGCCAAAAGAAGAAGACAATGACTTTTAGACTCTTTGCCGCACTTAAGACTAACGGTAAACTGAAGTAATTATAGGACGTATAATTAAGCATTATACGACCGATGAAGAATAACTGGCTAATAACAGGTTGGTCCACCTTTCTGATTCATTACAGGACATGTATAGTATATCAGGAAACAGACTGCACAAGGTGGAGAGCATCAGTCATACTCACGTTGACCCATACCCTGCTGTTTATTGTAACTCTGTTAGTTTGCTAGGTTTTGCAAGGTGTCCAGCTGCTGTGTGACTTTCAGACGTTTGTTGAAAGTTCCACCATTCTTGGTACACCCTTTATGCAGGAACAGCCCACATGTCAAGCTGAAACACTGGTACCACCCCTCCCAGCTCCAACAAACTCTCCTTGCGCTCAATTTGAACATAGCTGGTTCATGTTGCCTTCTGCTGTGCAGTGGACAGGTCTACACGTTGTATGAGAGAGTATTGCAATGTAACCACCAATTTCCATAATTTCCATCTTTAGATTTGATTCAATTTTAGCAACATTCATTCATTCATTTTCTATACCCGCTTAATCCCAGTTCTGGGGTCACCAGGAAGCCGGTGCCCACCCAGCAACTGCAAAGGCAGGAACAACTCTAGACTGGGCGCCAATCTATCGTAGGGCACACAAACACACTGTCATGCAAACATTAACAGGCAATTTAGAGACACCAATTAACCAATTATCATACGCATGATAGGTTAATTGGTGTCTCTAAATTAACTTGGAATGCGGGAGGAAACCGGAGTTTATTTATTTATTTATTTATTGTTTAACGTCATCCTCAGCACCAGTGGCTATTCTAATGGCAGGAACACGGTCACATATCAGTACCCAAGTTAACGACAATTTAGCATTTTCAATTTACTTAGCATGCATGTCTTTGGGTAGATACCGGAGTACCCGGAGAAACACGGGGAGAAC
The DNA here is from genome assembly GCA_025769995.1 of Xyliphius kryptos. Taxonomy (NCBI): domain Eukaryota; kingdom Metazoa; phylum Chordata; class Actinopteri; order Siluriformes; family Aspredinidae; genus Xyliphius; species Xyliphius kryptos. The sequence continues at coordinate 1,061,711 of JAOUQT010000018.1, read as the reverse complement.
ATGCAAACTGGTATGTATGTGAGTTAACCAGTCATAGGCTTGTGGTTAAGGAACCAGCCTTGTAACCAGAGGGTCCCCGGTTCGATTCCCACGAACGCCAAGTCTAACCCCCAGTTGCTCCCCGGGCGCTGTGCAGGGCTGCTCACCGCTCCGGGCACGTGTGCTCACTTCACCAGTGT
>JAOUQT010000018.1:953264-963437 GCA_025769995.1 Xyliphius kryptos | reverse complement strand
CCTGAATGGGTTAAATGCAGAGAAAGAATTTCCCTATGGGGATCAATAAAGTATCAATTATTATTATTATTAAATATAGGGACTGTACATTTTACTCTACATAAATGTCTTAGTAGATTTTGATCAGTGTTTAGGGTCATTGTCTTGAAGTGTCCAGCCCCGGCACAACGGCGCAACTTCTACAACATTGTTCTCAAGAACGAGCTGATATTGACTAGAAGTCATTCAATCTTTAATAAGATTCCCAGTAACTGCCCTGACCACACACTGCCACACTTTCCTGTGAGTATTAAGTGTCTAGGAATGCTGTGTTCTTTTTCAGGCATGAATACTGCCCCTTCCAAAATGAAGTTGGCTTGTCCAAATGTGCTGTAGCATACCTCAAGCGACCGTTCGTGGCGTGTGTGCATAAAAAAGGCTACTTCCGCATTACTCTCACCTACAGCCTCTCCTTGTACAAAGTGCGCTGAATAGTTGAACGATGCACAGTGACACCATCTGCAGCAAAATGATGTTGTCGCTCTTTGGAGCTAGTGTGTGGGTTGACGATGACTGTTCTCACCATGCTACGCCTCCGCCTATGTGAGATTTTCCTTATCCTGTCACTTCAGCCTTGATTAGTACCGTTTTTCATAATAGGATACACCTGTGTATGAAGGTCAAAGGTCAATGAGATAAAAAAAAAAAAAAGTGTTCCAAGTAGTGCTAAAGTTATTCAAAATGAGAATGATGCCGAAATTTATGAACATGCTTAATTTTGATTGAATAATTATTGCACACTTTACAGAAAGTCTATAAACTTAATTTTACTTACTATACGTTAGTATTTTAATACTATACGTATTACTCACTATATGTTCATCCACTAATGTGCGTGTACACGTACACACGTGCACGCGCGCACACCTAAAACTGCTGATGCCAACATTCAATGATCTATGAAAGGAAAAATGTGAAAGTTATCGGGGCATCCAAACTTTTGTCATACCCCTGTAATGCCATACATTTAAATATATATTTAACGCATATATACATTTATTGCTATAACAGTTCTTATTTACACTCTTGCTAGCATGGCGCCCTGCATGGCGTGGCTAAAGCAGAGCACAAGCACACTCTAGTGGTTCATTATAGTATTACACATTAATATCTAGACTTTCTGATCCCTCTGTTAAACTGATATATTTACATTTATGACACGTTTTCATTGAGATTTCCTACATGGGGAAGAAAGCTCCAAATAAAAGTAGAAAAAAAATAAATATATATATAAATTACAAATGAGGGTTCGATACAAAACCTGTATTACAAATATATTTAAAATATTTACAAAAATTACAAAAACTGTTAAACAAACCAGTCACCTGTACTTCACACAGACAGCATCCTTGCTTCACAGAGTTTCAAGTCATCTTCAGCAAGTGGATAATTGTGTGTTTAAAATAAAAAAATCTCTCAGTTTTCTCTACAGAAAAGCTAGAAAATATTAAAATGAAATAAAAGCAGCAACAGTCCACTCCTATTTGCAACCAAAATGAAGAGTTACCTAGACTAAAATGAGTGTCGAGATATAGAATGGTAGAACATTGCTAGAAAATGCATGTCAGGTTTTTTTGGACTGCTGTGGCTGCTTTTAAACCTTTTCCAAATATACAAAACTGAACACATAAAATTAGATATTATTTATCACTTATGTACATGAAGACAACTGGCTAAAGTAAAGCAGATTAACATTTACTTTGGTACAATAATGATATGGGTTTTAATTGAAAAAGGTTGCAGGTTACTATTACTTTCCTTCAGTTAGCAAACTTCTAGCATGAAATGTCAGTAGTCATTAAGGCAAGTGGTGTAAAATGTAGCGTAAATGCAGGCAAGTTATTGTCTATGTGCCCTTGAAACCGACGAGGAGGAAACGTGATGTCCATGACGTCGTTCTGAAGATGAACGAAAAGAATGCTGGGCGTTATGTTGGGGCCGAGGATCTGAAACTCTGCGCGCTCTTGGCTGAGCAGAGCTATGGTTTCCCCCGTCTTCATCTCTGTTTGCATAATAAGCTTCTACAAGACGTGGGTCTGAAAGTGCGGTGTTCATACTACGGTCACTTTGACCAGGTTGAGGAGGAATGGAGTAACTACGAGATAGTAGGTTTGCTGGCGCGTAATCACGATTGATTCGAGTTGGTTTCAGCACCTTCTGTGTGACCTCGTGAAAGTGGGACTCGGAGGCTGTTATTATTGTCTCACGTTTTGCCGCATCATCTATCAGTGCACTCCAGTCACTCTGCCCCTGTGGGAACAATGGAGAAGGAATGAGGTGAAGATTAGTATTGTGTGGTAGCCCTGTCCATAGCTAATCCATTTTTCATCTTCACACTGGGAGGCATTAGGCCACAGGTGTCCAAATCCAAGACTGTGGGCCAAATCCATCCTGCCCCGATTAAAAAAAAATTTTTTATCTGGATGTAAAAAATATACCAGTATAATCGTAAATGACACATCACCCACCTGTAACCAAGCCATAATTTTAAATACTGACAGTACAAGAATCGCATGGACCATGCATGACATGGTAATGATTAAACCCCAACAAAATAGGCTTGAATCCTTCTTTGCTCCACTCCCGAGCTCCTTACCCTGAGTGTACGGAGATGTCCCAGGATAAACAAACTGGATTTGGCTCTAGTTATGGTAACATTCATCCTCTGACGATTACCAACAAACCTAGGACAAAAAAAATAAAATAGGAAAAAAATAAATAAATAATAGACATACTATAAATCACATAGCGAGTGTATTGCCATGCATGTTAATTTTCCAATTGCCCTGAGCATTTTATAAAGTCATTTCCAGATGTTTACAATGCATGTAATAAATACAATACACACGCCTTACCCAATAGAACCATTTTCATTGCTGGCTCTTACACAAGAGACAATTATGCAGTCCATTTCACGGCCCTGGAATCCATCCACAGTATCCACCTCCACACTGAGCACATAAAGACACGTCTTGCATTAAACACGGCAATGGATGCTCAGAGGATGACCATTTAAAAAACATGTTATTAATCAGTAACTTGCAGCCAATACCCACATTTCAGTTATGTATATTCAGCAACAACAGTGTGTCTATTGCATTAAAAAAATTATGGCAATAACGGTAGTCATTTTCATCAAAATCTTTGTCCACGTGCTTTATAAAAAAATGATCAGTGGTGTTGAATAATATCTGGCATTTAAATAGGCATAGTGCTTTTTAAATAGATATTTTTTCTCCTTTATCCATAGTGAGCCTTACTGTATGTATTTGTTAAATTCCTTGTCTTTGTCCCTCTCAAGAGCCTGTAGGATACGTTGTTTCTGGGCATTATATGGAGTGATGATTCCGACGCGTATTGGATATTTTTCCTTGCGCAAAGCATGCTTCTCCCCAAGCTTCTTATAAAGCAGCAACACCAGTTTGACCTCCTTTAAGTTACTGAATGAACTGCTAGAATAAAAACACAATATAAACACAGTCATTTATAATGCAGAGTCTGTCATTACATGCCACTTTACATCAGGGGACCAAATACATATACTGTACACGCACAGGCGCACAGCAGGTGCTGGTCTGCATTGTGGTGCCATAATAGACACTGGTTAAATAAGGTGAGCTAGAGTGACCGCTGCAGTACCAGGCTACTGCAATACCAGTCTCAACACTCAGCTCTGGAATAGCACCAAGTTCAACTGTTGAAGCACTGGCATCACACACCAAAAGTTGTTCATTTACCCATACTGATAACTGTTGCTTTCTGCTATGCAGTGGACAGAACAATTTACAGATTATCAATGAAATGCTAGCTGCCAGGGGTTCCTAATCAAGTTATCATTAGGTAAACCTGCTATACATGAATGAAGTGAGTGGTGAGTGTAAACATGCCTCCATGCACACCGCTACACTCAGACACAAGTCTTATCAGGAGTCGCCACAGCGAGTCGATCATCACTGATGAACTCGCATCATTAAATTGGCAAATGTTTTACGTCGGATGCCCTGTAACGACCATGTTAATATTTATTAATTTAATATATTCTGCTTAATCCACATTAAGGTCACAGGCCAGTTCTTGATGTGAGGCAACAGTGCTACCCCCACTGCACCACAGAGCAGCCCCACCATGTTAATATGTACATTTAAATTCGTTTGGCTATTTATTTGGCATCTATGTTAAAAGAGAACTCTGCCAAAGCATAGCATTCTCCAACATACTCTTTGTCTTTGCTCTCTTTTCCATCAGTCACATCAAACACTCTGTAGGGCACAAATGGCCAGGAAGACGAGCACAGCTTCTGAGCAGTCTCACTATGAAAAAGGAATCAGGGAAAAAAGTCAAAATATAAAATTATTATTATTATTATTATTAGGTATTTATACAGTAAAATAGAAAGAAAATGAAGTTATTGTAACGAATACAAACTTTGCTTATGATTAAATATAATCAGACTTTATAATAATGAATAGTAAGAAAATAATAAAGTAGATAAATGCTAGTTAAGGCAACCATCAAGCAACTTACTGACAATATTAACTGCAAATTACTGACACATGCATGAAAATCTGTTTGGGTCAATTAACAACTTCCAAATGAACAGCTTTAACCCAAAATAAATAAATAAAATTATACAAGTTATTTCTATTTAACCAGGATTTTTTTAGACCATAAATGACCCAAGCATCTCCCAGAAGACGAGATGAAACACAAGAGGCGTAATTATTCCTAAGCTTTTATTTACATAAGAGGCATGTCCAAAATTATTCATACCCTTTGGATATTCCCATAGAATGAGATTTTTCAAAGTTTTATACCTTTTCAAATAGTCCAAGCTGTTGTAAAGTGTCCTAATTACCCTCATTTATAAGGAGCAGCGGTTTAAATTAACTTAACAGCTGACAACAGCGGCTCTCTACAGGTGTTTTGTGGACAGTCATGGCTAAGACAAAGGAGCTCACTGAGGACCTGAAGCTGTGCATTGTAACTGCACTGTAGCTATTAGAAGGGCTTATAGCCATTTTCTGACTTGTGAGCAAAGTATTATTCAAAAATACAAGAGGTTTTGCATTGTTAAAAATCTCAAAGAACGTGGTCAGAAGACAAAATTGACACCTGTTCTGGCCAGGAGGATAGTGAGAGGGGTGAAAAAACCGAAGGATGACTACCCAAGGATCAGGGCTGTGCTGGTGAAAATATCTTGAGGCAGACAGTCCAAGACAATGCACACTACTGGGTTACACAGACCAGAAGGATGACACTTCTCCAGAATAGGTACACAAAATCCCACTTTGCAAATGCTTATCCAAAAAGACGACAACTTCTGGTCTTCTGTTTTATGGTCAGAAAAAATAAATTAAACTGTTCGACCACAATGATGACTCCTTAATTTGGCCATCAACTAAAAACATGGTGGTGGAAACCTATTACTGTAGGGTGTTTTTCATCTAGCGGATCAGGAAACCTAACCAAAGTAAATGGCCAATGAAGAAGAGCGCAATGCATTAATGCATTTAGCATCAGGTAGACTGTAGAGAAGTGGTGAAGAAATGGTTAGCGGACACAAACGTTAACGCTTTGAAGTGGCCCAGCCAGAGTCCTTACTTGAATCCAATTGAGAATCTGTGGAGGGAGCTAAAGAGCAGGGTGATGTCAAGGAGACCCTACAATCTGAAAGAGTTGGAGATCGTTGAAGTTTAATGGCAAAAATACCAGTGGAAACATGCAAAAAACTGGTCAGGAATTATAGTAAGCGTTTAATTGGAAGTTTTTGCTCACCCATCCAAATGATCAGAATCAGGTGTTCCAATTACTTCCACAGTGTATGAATGCTTCAGCATACCAAAACATTTTCCACAAATCTGTAGCATGGAATTGTCCAAACAGTTTGAATCCGGCCCCTTCTTCAAACATGACTGTGCACCAGTGCACAAAACAAGGTCCAAACATGGACGAAAGAGTATAGTGCGAATAAATTTGACTGGCCTGCACAGAATCCTGACCTTAACCCAAAAGAGCATCTTTGGGATAATTTAGAGTGGCGAATGAGAGCCAGGCCTTCTCGTCCAACATCAGTGTGTGACCTCACAAACTTTCTTCTGGAGGAATGGTCAAGAATTCCCATAAACACACTCCTAAACCTTGTGGACAGCCATCCCAAAAGAGTTGAAGCTGTTCTAACTGCAAAGGGTGGACCAATGTCATATTGAAGCCTATGGGTTGGCTCATATGCGAGTCAAGGCAGGTAAGTGAATACTTTTGGAAATATAGTGTGACTAAAAGGATTTTCTATTGATTAATTAGAATTGTAAATAAAAGCAGAGAAACAAAAATATATAAGCTCTTGTATTTCATATTATCTTCTGGGAGATACCTGCGTCATTATTGGTGAAAGAAAATCCTGAATAAAAATAAAAACCAAGTCAAAATCTGCCACGGGTAACAACTGACAATAGACATGTGCAGCAAAACCACAATAATCATCCTTATAACAAAAAAAAAAAAAAATAGTGTAAATTAGGTAACCATTAAATGATTTATATAATCATGCATCAAGATCGACATCTCATACCTGTCAGTCTTCAACTTGTTGTTGTAGATGTATTTGGATGGGAACACACAAATATCTGGGTGCATGCGGTACTGGACCCCGAGGAAGATGCTTAGGGGAACATGTTTGTGCTGGCAGTGCAGGCTCTTCCAAAGCCGAGCCATCAGGGACTGGTCATAGCCTAGATCCTTGGCTTTCTATCACCACAAAACATGCAATTCTTTTTCAAAATTGGGAAAACAAGAATTCAGATATTTATGTTTTTACTACAAAAGATCTTTTAAAAATGTCTGCATTCTGTGAATGTAGCAGTTTTCCATCTCCAGTAAACCATTCAAACTGCAGCATTGTTACTTAGCTTTAATCCTGTGGATTACATTGTACAAGCCCTTGCAAAAAACTGTAAAATACCAGCATCATGCATTATACAACCAGCAAGTATAAGTTGTAGGGTAGGAGTCTACTTTTTAAATTAGCAATTGTATTACACAGTTTCTTGCAAAATGCTCCTGTTCAATCATATTAAAGACTGTTTAGCACATGCGATCACTGCATTCATTCCAGGAGATTTAGATTTCATTTATATGCTGGCTATGATGGGATCATCCCCAAACCAACTAAGCTTTTACTTTATTGTTTTATTTAAATTTGGGAATTAGTAATTACTATTAGAAGGCAAAATTGGGGAATTCTTCTCGTGTCGTCCCTTCCTACGTCCCACATACACAGAAATGGCCTTAGAAAATGATACTACCACCACCATGCCTCATCACCAATGTGCTGTTTTGTTCTTGTGCAAAACATGTTTAGAATTATGCCTTATAGCACATCAAGTTTGCCATATGGCAAAACTGACAAAATACAGGCAGGCTCAAATGAGTTGTGTTTCCTCTTCATCTTTATTGGTAAAAATCTGACGGGTCTCCCATGGTTCACCTTGGTTCAGATAAATATAATAAAAAGTTGTTTGTGGTGACCTTGGTGTTTTAGACCATGTGTCTGAGTTGATTTTATACCTGGGATACGACCGTGGGTGGGAGCTGCATGGGGTCTCCTACCAGGATGAGATTATGGCATTGATAAAGCAATGGGATCAGTGTTTCCATTTCTTTAGCTTGTCCTGCCTATAAGGATACAATACACATGAGAATATTGCCATACTTTAAATACATGCAATTTGCCATGCATAATGCCTTAAAAAAAATGATATTTAGACGACATACCTCATCAACAATAACACAGTTGAACGGTTCGTGTCCAAGGTGGCGGAAGGCAAACTCGAGGAGGGTACTGCCACTTGTGCTCAGCGTGCAGCAGATCACATGCGCGTCAAAGAAGAGACGGGATTGCACCTCTTGTCTTTTACCATAAAACTGAAGAAAAATGATAAGTGAGGACAAACCTGAGCAAAAGGAACACTGTTCAAACAAACTAACAATCTGTTCTAGAAATGATCCAAGCTAGCATACTGTAATTCATTTAAAATAGAATACAAACATCATGGTATATGCAAGAAATAATCAAACCATTTAAAGCAATTAAAATAGTTTAACACATACCTCTTTTAACTGTCTGCTAAGATTCTCCCTCTCTTTAAGGTAAGACAGCTTTTGAGCGTTCAGGTGTTCAAACTGCAGAAAAAATAAATGAATAAATAAAAAAAAAATAATAGCATTTGTATTAGTAAATAAAAAGTTACATACAAACCATAAACATATGCAAGCGGTCAAGCAGTAAAGATGCTACCTAGTGTGTATTGCAAGTTATTTTCTTCATACATGAAGTACATTTACATTTAAAATGGAAAGGAATTTTAATTGCAAAAGATGGAAAAGTAATTATTTTAATAATTACATAATTCCAAATCCACCCGTTTTTAAGATAAATCAGTAAACATGTGATTATTCTATCTAAAATGTACAGTTCAAACAGCACAAAATATGTATTAGGATGTGTATTAATATGGAAAGCACGTTAATAAAGTACTGTGTGTATTAACACGCCTCACTTTGGGCAATTTCTTGTTAGTCTTGGCGCACTCCCGAGACAAGTCTTCAATAATCCTGTCTAGTTTGTCCTTTTTCCTGTGGATATCTGGATCATATTTTTGTTGCACTTTTGCTGCACAAAAGAAAGGCACAAAAATCCATGTGATCCAGCTGTAAAGTACAGTGAAAAACCTTTCCTAGTAGAGTTGTACAGGGCAGTGTTTAATCAATGGGGGAAAATTATCCAGTATTACATGTGCCAAAGTATGTGATTCTCTTTGCAGCAAAAACGTTAAACTAAACATTTCCAGTAACTGTTTATTAGTAATGCACATCAGTTTGGAGAAATTTTAGCCCATTTCTTCATACAGAACAGATTCAATTCAGATGTTGGTGGGTGTGCGCACATTAACTACTCGTTACAGGTCATTTCACAACTGTTCGATTAGATTAAATTAATGCTTTGAAATGGCCAAGTCAAAGTCCTGACACTAATTCTTCTTTAACCATTCTCTGGCAGAATGACTTGTGTGCTTAGGGTCATTGTCTTGCTGCATGACCACCTTCTCTTGAGAGTCAGTTTATGGACAGATGTCGTGGCCTTTTCCTTTAGAATTCTCCGATAAACATTTCACAGATGGGTGGCAGCATCTTCCTGTATCCAAACACTTGGTTTAAACCAAAAAAAGTTCTATAAGCTTGTCCGCATGATCTGAAGTAAACTGCAGACAAGCAGCATTGTTATTTTTGGAGAGAAGTGGCTTTGTCCTTGCAACCCTGCCATGCATACCGTTGTTCAGTGTTCTCCTTATGGTGGATCTCATGAACAATAACATTATCTAATTCGAGCGAGGTCTTTAGATGCTTAGAAGTTACCGTTCTAATCATGTAATCATGGGTAATCATGGTTTCTTACACAATCGGTCTGACAGTGGATTGGTGGAGTCCAAATTATTTGCAGATGGTTTTACAACATTTTACAGCCTGATGACCATCAACACCTATTTTATGAGGTCCTGATAAACCTTTAATTTGTGCCATGATAGGCTTTCACAAACATGTGTTGTGAACATGTGCATCCCATTGATTGAAAACACCCGAATAATCTCATTTTTAAATTAACCCATCCTAGAGGTTCACATACTTTTGCCACTCAAATATGTAATATTGAATCATCTTCCTCAATAAATGACAAAGAATAACTTATATTTTTATGACCCTATCTAATTTTAGGACATCTATTTTTCTGCATATATATGAACCAAAACATAATCAGACCATTAAGCATTCACAAACTTTCAAACCCTGTAACCGTTTTATTATTTAGCCATTTCAGCACATATGCCTATTCATGTTAGGAGCAAAGATAAGTAAAATCACAAGGTTATATTCATACACAAGTTTACATTCATATTACACAAGTCAGGGGCACCTGACCTTCAATACATGCTTTCGACTGTAGGAATAAACTGTAAACCTATTCACTCAGGAAGGACATGCATAGTCCATAGTAATGCCCTAGAGTTGTAGGCTTGTGGTTAAGGAACCAGCCTTGCAACCGGAAGGTCCCTGGTTTGATTCCAAGTACCGACAAGTCAT
>JAOUQT010000018.1:935754-953164 GCA_025769995.1 Xyliphius kryptos | reverse complement strand
ATATACAAGTTTTACTTTTTGAATGGAATTATGGAAATAAATCAACTTTTTCATGATATTCTAATTTTATGACCAGCACCTGTACATGCTTGTTGGACCCTATTGCTTTGTTAGACTGTACAAATAAGTAGAGGAAAGATGATTGAATCTGACCGTGATCAAAATGTCTAATATCTTTCCCAGCATGGTGTCTCTCAAGAGGATTTCATTCGTGGCAGCAGGGAACAGAATGTCAGGGATGTTGTATATGACATTGCCAGCCAAGCACATGTTCATCTCCAACATGTACGTGTATTTTTATTTTTACTTTTATAAATGTTATTTATTTTCACCTCAGGGTTTGATATCAATTTTTTTTGTTCTCTGAAATAATTTATGGGCATTTCATTGATGGCCATCAATTTGCTGAAAGAATGCATTAATATAAATCAATTCTTCACAAACAGATCTACAGCAGATATTCTCATCAATAATCATGTTTATTATGCATTCATACAGGCAAGATCATTCAGTAAAAATGTTCCAGATGCTGCCATGCCTGCGTTTTTGCAAACAGTAAGTGATTTTGTTTCCTCTGTATTTTTGTTTTACTGCTGCTAACCTGATGATAGAGGACACAATTCCTTATAATTCCACATGTCTGGCTCTTCATCTAATTACGTGTCTAAGCAATGGCCTGACACAGAGTTTTTCCTTTATTATAGTGGTTTCTTCTGAAGCCTCCAGTGTAAAAGATCATGGTTGATTTACTAGAGTGGGTAAGACCACTGAGAGCCAGAGAGATCATCATATTCTGTCTCTAATGCAACAAGTTTGTGTCGTTGCCATGTAGCGTATGTTACAATAATGCTCTGTGGTGTTGCTTATGCTAAAGAACGCTAAAGAATATGCAGGTTTGCATTGAAACGTTTTGGAAATTTTACCGGGGTAAAATCAGCAGGAAATTAAAAGCATTCAAAAATATTTAATTAGTAATTAAAAAATAACAGTATAGCAGTATAACATTAGCAGCAATTGTACATTGTAATATTTGGACTTACCCCATACTTTAAGAACAAAGTAATTTCTACAGTTAGCAAGGATAGACCATTTTCACATACAGTATGTTTAATGAGGGATTAAACCAATTCACAAAAAGTAAATAAAAAAAAGAAATCCATCTGTAATTTAGGAGGCTGGTTGTGTCCATGTATGTTTTTGGCATTACTAATGATAAAAATGTCATTAAAGCCTTAAATTAGACTTATTGGTTTTTTCTTTTGGAGTTTTTCAGGTTTCTTTTTTCATTTTGCCATTTGCACATAACTGCATTTTCAAACCGAATTCCAAAAAAGTTGGGACAAAGTACAAGCTGTAAATTAAAACAGAATGCAACGACGTGGAAGTTTCAAAATTCTATATTTTATTCAGAATAGAACATAGATGGCACATCTCATGTGTGATCTGAGGAAATGTATGTATTTTGAGCAAAACTGTGCTCTTATCCTGCTAATTGAACATTCACAATCTGCTCTTACTGGTGCAATGTGCAATTAATGAAGATTGGCCACCACACTTGTCCAATTCAGCCATGAAATCTCTCGCACTAAAATGACCGGCGTTTCAGTTTCATTGTCTAACCCCTGTACGTGAGTTAATTGTCTAAACTGATACCAAAGAATTTTGTTTCATTTAGTACCTTTATTCTTTCTCCATTTAAATATATCTTTGGCTGATCTGGCTGACAGACTGTTTTAGATCTAGAGCGTTTTAAATCCATTTTTTGTGACCATTCATGGATTCTGTGTGTACTTAGTTGTTGGCATCCTATGTCGTTCATGTTCTTTCCCCTACAACAAATACAAAATCATCCACATATAGACTGCACATGACATTGGGTGTAACAGTGCTTACTAGGATATTTTAATACTGAATAGAGTGACCGATATGCTTCCCTGGGGTACCCCTAGTTCTTGTATATTGGTTTGAGTATGCATTGTTTACTTTTACCCTGGATAAAAAAAAACAATTTGCTAGGAAGTTGGGTAGTCGTCCACGAAAACCCACATTGTGTAGGTCTCCAAGTATCGTATGATTTTTCCAAGTCAAAGAAATCTTAGGTGCTGTGACCTTTTCTGAAGCCACATTAATATGTACTTAGTTTATTTCCAGTTTCCAAATGAAGCAGTTGTTGATCATTCTCTCCATTGTCTTGCATAAACTACTAGTCAGTGCTATTGGACGGATAGTTACTGGGGTCATTATGATCCTTCCCTGGTTTGGGGATAATAGTTACTTCTTGCCAAGTTGTGGGAAAGATCTCTGTAAACCAGATCAAGTTAAATATCTTTAGTAGATTTAAAGCATTTGTATATGGGAAAAGAAATTTCCGAAGCATCGAAGGTCCCAGTGAAAACAGTGGTCTCAATCATCCGTAAACAGAAGACGAACCACCAGGACTTTCTCATACTGAAATGGCCGTAATTGCAGGCAAAGATCCCTTAGCAAAGTATTAAGGAAAAGCTGTGACTACTTACACCATTTCAAAAAGTTTGTGCATGCATCCAAATTATCGGAACCAGGGGTTCCAATCATTTCCTGTTCCAAAAAAAACAGAGCCAGAATTTGTGTCCAAAACCCTAGATATTTTTGGACATCAGTGGTTTCTGAAATACTTAAAAATCAGCCACCGCCTAAATTTTTAAATTTAAAAAGTAATAATTGCTAATACTACTAACAGTTTTCGACTTTTATCCATCAGCTCTTATAAACCTCCATGCAGTCACATGATTAGGAATGCCTGGCTTCATGCTATTTTTCTGTTAAAGCGGTGGATAAGTATCGAATTGGACTTTGCTGATTAGAAGTTAAATTCTAGCAATATAAATAAAAGCTTGGAATAGAACAGACATGACATTGCAGCCAAATATTTATAAAATAGAAAAACGCACCTGTGAAACGGGCACTTGCGATTCGATCAACGTATTCAATTCCCTGGAGCTTGAGTTCAATTCTGACTTTCCTATCATTAAGCCATTTGTTGGCCATCTACAGAGGGAGAGTAAAAACATTATTTTAGCCCGTTTTTCCATTGCACCTTTTAATCTACAAACAGATAGAGAAGTGGTACAAACAGTAAAGCTCACCTCCTCAAATGTATTATTAAGCAGAAGAGGGTATAAGATTTCAAAGTATTCCTGGTAGCTAGAGAACTGTGTTGGTACTTGCTTAAGGGGAAACTGACACAAATCTTGTAGCGCCCCAAACATCTTGTAGTTCTCAAAGCTATGAAACTTCCACTTTAAAATAGCCTGTTTGAGGTACGATGGAGGAAACGACTGAGTATCAAATCTCTGATTCAGTTCCATTGTCGGTGTTCGTCTCACCGCAGATTCTGGTCTAGGATAGGTTTTATAGGAAGGCACATGGGAAGCGGAGGTTACATGAACCTGATTTACATAGTGTGGGGTGGTTCTAGGTGGAAGCGGTTGGGGAAATTCATATTGCGGTGTGGACTTTGCAGGTTGTGCTGGAGGTGGCATTGATGGTGGTGGTCGTGCAACTTTAGCCTTAGCAACATTAACAGCAAGTGGAGGGTTGGATACTTTTCCCATCTCTTTGGTCAAAGAGGCCATGCGGGAACTTGAGGTATAAATCTTTGTTGTAGAAGGTTTTGCTTTTTTCTGACACTCAGTGGGCATGCTAGGTTTTAGGAAAAAATTATCACTTGAAGAGGTCACAGTGGCAGCATCAGGAGGTAAATTCTGCAGTGCATTTCTAGCTATAGGTTTATGGGATACATTTGTTTCTGCTTCAGAAATATTTGGATGGTTTCCAGACTCAATGTCCTTGCACACACTGCTTGAAATCAAGTTTTCACCATAGTCTTCCTCGATTTGATCCAGTTGAGAGCAAAGTTCCATGTCTGTAGGCTCATTTTGTGTAAGGTATATCCATTCATCATCTTCACAAGCATCAGTTTCATCCCTGGATTCTGCCAAGATTGGCATGGGACCACCAGAAATTGTATTGCTTTGAAAGGAACGACACTCTTTACTGTAATTATTTAACAAATCGTTACTGATTTGATCGGTACCCAATTTACCATCCATTCTCCTGTCAGGATCAGGCTGAGAGCAGGGAAGGAAATAGTCATCCTCCTCGTCGGTTGGCTCCTCCACCATTTCAATTTCAGGTTCTGATTTGGCTAATCTATCTTCTACAGAATATTTGTTTGATTTAGCAACACCTGTGGCTGAAGTTGACTTGTTGAGCATCTTGCGGCTCTGTCTAATGTATTGCATATCTTGCGATGCAAGCAACCTCTTTCCTTTTTTCTTACCAGCCTTCTGCTTAAGGACCCTTTTTGACTTCTGCTGTGGCTCAGCCTGCACATTCTGGCCATGTGTTCGAAGTTCAGCCAATGAAGCCAAGGACCGCTGTGAAAATTCAAAAGCTTTTCTTTCCTTCTTTTTTAAACCCAGAAGCTCGGCAGGACATTCCGGTTCAACACGTTTGCGAACTTTTTTTGGTGGAACTATAGCAGGGGTTGAGGATGAATGTGCAATGGAGGACAGCCAATGATCTCTGTGAGGGGCCAAATTAGAGGGTGATGCAACAGAGGGTAAAGGTAGCACTGTGGAAGAACATGGTTTCACAGAATCTCGGGATATAGTGTTGGGTGACCGATGATGCTTCTTGATTTTCTGATCAATGGCGTCAATAACGGGAGGTTTTCTGCTCAACCATTGCTTAGTTTTATCAGACAAGACATTTTTTTCAGGTGGACTCTCAGAATGTTTGGTCTGATTAGAAGCACATTTGACATTAGAACTTGGTTTGGGTGGCACCTGCAAACCTAATGCAGTTTGTTCCAGTGTCTGCTGCCTTGTAAAGATATGTGCCTCCGCTTGCAGACAGGCTTTCTCAATGTCTTCATCTGTGATATGCTGCGTCTCCATGTTCTCTGCACTATGATGAATACGTAGTTTGGATTCATTCACAAGTTTAGGCTTTTTGGTCACAACTGTGGCATCAACCACCTCGTTCCATGCAGATGCAATGTGTTCTTGAGTTTCAAACTCAAATACTTGAGATTCACTCAAATCATCATAATCACGACCTGGGCTACTTTCAAAAGTAAGGTCCACAGGAAGATCATGCGTTCGCTGGTTTTCAAAAATCTCTTTGTTAGAAGAAGAAACATCATTTGTAATTGTGATTTCCTCATCTTTGGCACTGCCAGACAACTGAATCGTCCTTAAGCCCATTTCGCTGGTCTTAAAAGATCTTTTGAGGCGATGCCGTAGAATATCAAGGGGCTCATTTTCATCATTCCATTCTTCTCCAGAAGACTTTCTAAGCCTAGCAGAGTCTGGGATCATTGCCCGAGAGGTTGTAGGCTGAGGGCTTACACCAGATGCAGGTTTATGGACGTCTTTCAAACCACCAGATGTTCCTTGTTCATTGTCAATTTCAGTTCTGCTAACAATGGCTTGTTTCCTGCACAATTCCTGATCATTCAACCTAGACCTAATTTCTTGTATTTTCCCCCAGTCTGGGTTTACACTGTTAGCTTGAAGAGAAGTTCTAAATTCTGAAATTGGTACTGGGCTGTTATGCTCCATCTTTTCCTTAATTATTTCTTGATGATCATTAAGAAAACTTTCTCGACATTCTCCATAATCCCACGGTAGTTCCTCCTTAATTTTAATCATAGCTCCTGGACCATTAGTACCAACCTCTGCATCTTTAGTTTGTGGCTGGGTGAATGTAGAATTTGGTGAGAAAATAGCATTTTCTTGGGGTTCTGATGGTGGTGTTGGTGGAGCACATGGCGGAACCTCATTTGAAACTGCAGACCTTTTTGACATTGCTCTTAAAATTTTGATTATACATTTCTTTAGATTATCATATTCAGATTTGGGAAGGTTCCACCCTCTCGAAGACACACCACGCATGTGTCTGTTAATTAGATGTCTAAACTGTGCAGACTCAGGAACTGTTCCCGTTCGTTCCCCTATTTTCAATATAGAACGAATCAACATCATGCAATCTTGACTCATAGCACCAACACCAATTCGGGTTCCTCTACCAAAAGGTGATGACGTCACAAAAGCCTTCCTCTTATCAAGAATGCTGGTATTACAAATAACATCAGAAAGGGTAGCACACTGCATTATTAGATCTACCCATATATGGGTAAAGGACAGCAAAACATCCACGCAGTCTTTACTTAGGTACAGTTCGACTGTATCGACAAGAATCCGAATAAATAATTCTGTGACTGGGTCGCAGGTATCCGTCTGTCCAGACAACACATCCTTATTGACATTGTCATTCAGATAGTGGATAACTTCCCCAATGCAAATGCTAGTCCAGTCCATGGCACTGCGAACGAAAGGAATAAACCAAAGAAAAGTGCTACCATACACTCGCATGCTTTGGCCCATTTCAGATTGTAAAACGTTAACTAGGCAGCTCATTTCTTCAAAAATAGCATTGCCACTTTGGTCACTGTTGCTGGATGAACAGTCATTTGACTACAGGTCACAGCATACATGGAACAAAAGGAGTAGAGAGGAAAATGTTAGAAAAGGTGGCCCAAAATATTTGTGCCAACAAAAAGAAAACAATTAATATTTGCATTTTATTACAAATAGGAAAAGAATTTACTTACTCTACTTGTTCGCTCCATAGCATAACAATCATACACAATTTGACTGCAGGATATCAGGTCATCATGGTCATCAAGCTCCACTTTCACTTGGGTTCTGATTAGAGACAAACAGAAAAATATATAGTTGTGCATATATCTGCAAATATCACCTACAAATAATTATTTGTAAATTCACTAATACATTTTATTTTAATTCCGAGTTAAAAAGCCAACCTACACTACAGCTACTCATAAGGTGCACTGCAGGGTTGATTTTTTTCTTCAGAAAATTAACATTTCTATAATACCTTGCATTTTTCATTCTGATATTCTGAATTTCAGCTTTATAGCTGCCCGCTGTAGTGATGGCCTGGAAAACCTCAAGTGGATCTACTTGACCCCAGATCTTTGACCCCAGCCGGTCTAGAATGACCAGAAAACATTGCAAGGCAGGCCAGAAGGGATTTGATATGAGGTCATCTAAAAAAAAAAAAAAAAAAAAAGGTAAAGAGACATGAAATATATGGGATTTAATTTACTTCATTTAGATGAGCATTTCAGAACAATTAAGGACATACATGATGTTACAAACCCGATTCCAAAAAAAGTTGGGACAAAGTACAAATAAAAATGAAATTCAAATGATGTAAAAGTTTCAAAATTCCATATTGTATTCAGAATAGAACATGGATGACATGTTTAAAGTGAGAAAATGTACACATGCCTGTATGTGTCGCAGTGTCGTCTAAGGGCCCGAAGATCACAGGCACCCAGTATGGTTTTGACCTTTACGCACAGATTCTTCCAGATTTTCTGAATGTTTTGATAATATTATTCATTGTATATGATGTGTTCAAATTATTAGGTATTCTACACTGTCGAACTCCTTTCTGATATCAATCTACTATTACAAAATTAGGGTTTGGTGATTCTCTTCCCATTTTGACTTCTGAGAGCCACTGCCACTCCAAGATGCACTTTTTATACCCAGTCATGTTAGTCACCTATCGTCAATGGACCTAATTTGTTGCAATTTTTTGTACCTTTAACTTTTCCTGCCTCTTATTGCCCAGTCCCAACTTTTTTTTAGATGTGTTGCCGTCACAAAATTTCAAATGAGCCAGTATGTGGGATGAAGTTTCAAAATGTCTCACTTTTAACATTTGATATGTTGTCTATGTTCTATTGGAAATACAATATCAGTTTTTTAAATTTGTGAACCATTCCATTCAGTTTTCTAGAATTATTAGTTATGGCAAACAAATACTGACATAATTAGATTTTTTTTTATTGCAATATTTTTTCAAAATTAACCCCTGTTTTACCATCCCATAAAGTAACCATTTCTATCTACAGGTGCATCTCAATAACTTACATTTTTCAGTTATTCACTATAAACAGTAAAAAACTGATTTTAAATTTATTTTGATATCTTGATCGCTATAGGGAAATGGCTCTTGGTGTTCATACCTAGATGAGTTAAATGTAAAGAATAGCAAGCTGCCCATTGAGGCGCATGGGGAGCAGTAAGGGGTTGGGTACCTTGCTCATGGCACTTCAGCCATGACTTGCCTAGAGTGGGGATTGAACCAGACATTTTTTATATTTGATACTTTGATGCACATTTTAAATAATCACCCCACACAACCAGGTATGCTTCCTCCCTTACCAAAAGGAAGCACACAAAGCCATAGTAGCCCTGTAGCAAATATGAAGATAGAAATATAGGCATATTAGCCTTCAGGAATTTGGCATCAGACCATGCTGGAGGTCCGAGTCTTGTCAGCAAAGAAACAAGTATCAATTTAATTCAACGCACATCACCCAGAGCAAGACCGGGCACATTCACTGCTTTGTTGCCATGGCCATGTATTAAAATAAAGAGTACATTAAAGCAATCACAGACTAACACTAGCCATTTGAGTGTGACATTGTATTACCTTTATTAGAGTCATTCATTGTATTGATAATGCATTGAAGAATGCTGGACTGCCCTTCCGACCCCATTAACAAAGAGTCCATAGCCTGCGAGTCCAACTGCATCAGCAACATACAGATGCCTGAAACAACAAAACAGTAAACACTCTGGAAAATAATATTTAGCAAAACAATCCCATAATGGGCATTTTTGTGCTTGACTTCTCTCAAGTTTCACTATATATGCATGACATATAGAAGAATGAAATTAATGTTTCTTACTTTATACATAAACTTAAATTAAACATTGTGCAAAAATAGACATGGTACAATAGAACAGAGAAGGTGATTAGAGGAAGGAAAGAAGAAACTACGAGATCAATGTGCAGAATAGTAGTGGTACAAATACAATATAACAATGGATAATATAAGATCAGCTTAAAAGTAGGTGAACTATTGCAACTAACCAAAAGCAGTAAAACGGTTAGTGTGATATGCAAATGGCTGAAATGGATTTCTGCTGTGGCTCCATGTGAAAAGATCTGTCTAACTTATAACAAATATAAAATGCATCACATGCACTGTATACACAAGCAGCTCGTGTTAACTTTGCTATTAGTGTGGCATTGCTTTTTAACACCAAACTCCCTTTGTACATGTAGCACTGTGCAATTTGTTTAGCTAAAAACGGAATACATTCATTCTGTATAGTATTTGGATTGAGAAATGCATTCTTCAAAGTAACATGGTTTATGACTTCAGGATTGAGAGCTTCCCTTATAACAGGACACTACAAAGAAAATGAATATTTTGGGAAGTAGCCAAAAACTTAACTCTGGACAACTCAGCAGCAGTCTAGGACCTTTTGTCTTTAGATGCTTCTGACGCTGTCTTTTGTACAAGAGTGGCTTGACAAGAATTGTGACAGCTGAAACCCATGTCTTACATTTGTCTGTTCTTGGTGGTTCTTGAAGCACTGACTACAGTGGCAGTCCAGTCTTTGTGAATCTCCCCCACATTTATGAATGGGTTTTGTTTCATAATCATTTCCAGGGTGCTGTTATCCCTATTGCTTGTACACTTTTTTCCTAATACATCTTTTGCTTCCGTTTTAATATTCATGGACACAGAGCTCTGAACAGCCAACCTCTTTCGTAATGACCTAAAGAGACAACTCTTGGACAACTCTCAAGTAAGCAGTCTTCCCTATGATTGTGGAGCCTACAGAACTAGATTGCGAGACCATTTAATAGTCGTTGCAGTTGAGTTAATTAGCTGATTAGAATGCGGCACCAATTGGCTTCAATATTAAACCTTTTCACAATATACTAAATTTTCCCAGATACCAAATTTGTTGTCAGTTATAATCAAATTAAAAGAAATAAACACTTGAAATATCAGTCTGTGTGTAAAGGATGCATATAATATACAAGTTTCACTTTTTGAATATAATTATAGAAATAAACTTTCATGATGTTCTAATTTTATGACCGGCACCTGTACAGTTGGTCAAAGCAGAGGTGGGGGGAGAGGGGGAAAAAAAAAAAAAACCCAGCATACCTAGCCAATAGTTCTTCTTATTACTGGAGTCATAGAGATGTCGTGGTAATATCTGGAGCTTGCCTGAGCTGTAAGAGATCTCCACGTTTAAAAAGTCCCCAGTGATTCCTAAGTCAATTATCCTGAACATGCAATTAAAAACCTCCTGAAGATCGTAATAGTTATCTCTGTCAACTCTGCCCAGTGACCTGGCAGTTGTGATTGCCCAACGCCGCACCTAAAAGAGGACAAGGACAGACAGACAGACATTTTAAGCAGATATATCGAATAATTTGGGTATGCCACATGGAAATATTTAAAAACAATCTTAAATTTTATATACAGTATTTAAAATCTGCTTTAATACAAAGTTTATATTTTAATGTATTAGAAGGACCATTTGCTTTTTCCAGACGTTCAAATTATTCAAACATTAAACGCATGCGGTCATTCATTAAAGTAAATTATGTAATAATCAAACAATTATTTTCATGCATATTTATTGGCACATAAGCACAATTCTATATGCATTATAAAAAGCTATATATGTCAAACATTTCTTATTGACTATAGCGCCAACATTTTGTCTTACAACAGATGCTTTATATTTGCAGTTTAAATTCAATGTTATTTGGTGTTGCATTATCAAATACAAGAATCCAAAAAAGTTGGGACGAAGTACAAACTGTAAATAAAAATGGAATGCAATAATTTACAAATCTCAAAAACTGATATTGTATTCACAATAGAACATGGAAAACATATCAAATGTTAAAAGTGAGACATTTTGATATTTCATGCCAGATATTGGCTCATTTAAAATTTAATGACAGCAACACATCTCAAAAAAGTTGGGAAAGGGGCAAAAAGAGACTGAAAAAGTTAAAGGTGCAACTCTTTAGGTCAAGTGTCAATAGGTCATTAACATGACTGGGTAAAAAATAGCATCTTGGACTGGCAGTGGCTCTCAAAAGTAAAGACTGAAAGAGGATCACCAATCCTCCTAATTCTGCACTGACAAGTATTTGACAGTGTAAAATTGCAAAGAATTTGAACATATATCATCATCCACAGTGCATAATATCATCAAAAGATTCACAGAATCTGGAAAAATCTTTGTGCTTAAGAGCCAAAGCAGGAAAACCATACTGGGTGACCGTGATCTTCGGGCCCTTAGACGGCACTGCATCACATACAGGCATGCTTCCATATTGGAAATCACAGAAACATTATCTGTGAACACAATTTACCGTTCTATCCGCCGTTGCCATCTAAAACTCTATAGTTTAAAGAACAAGCTGTATCCAAATAAAATCAAGAAGCACAGACTTCTTCTCTGAGCCAAGGCTCATTTTAAACGGTATAAGGCAAAGTGGAAAACTGTTCTGTGGTCAGACGAATCAAAAGTTCTTTATG
The DNA here is from genome assembly GCA_025769995.1 of Xyliphius kryptos. Classification (NCBI taxonomy): domain Eukaryota; kingdom Metazoa; phylum Chordata; class Actinopteri; order Siluriformes; family Aspredinidae; genus Xyliphius; species Xyliphius kryptos. Next base: position 941,655 of record JAOUQT010000018.1, on the reverse strand, counting down.
GAAATCAGGGATGCCGTGTGATTCAGACTAAAGAGGAGAAGGACGACCCAAGTTGTAGTTCAGAAGCCTACATCTCTGATGGTATGGGGTTGAATTAGTGCATGAGGCATGGACAGTTTACACATCTGGAAGGACACCAATAATGCTGAAAGGTATATCCATTAGACAAGAACGGGTTAACATTCCTATCCCTCAACCTGAGCAACTTGTCTCCTCAGTCCCCAGACATTTACACTGTTGTAAAGAGAGGAGGGGATGTCTCACAGTGATAAACAATGGCCATGTCCCAACTTATTTGAGATGTTTTTTAAAATCACCTAATTTTTCTCTTTAAATGAAACATTTTCATTTGTTATGTAATCCATGTTCTATTCTCAATAAAATATGGAATTTTTATTTTTATTTCATTTTATTTAACAACGGGTTCGTACAATAAGAAGTAAATAAATAGAGAAAGTCAATATCTGACGAACTTCTCCCTTCAACACTGTTTCCAGGTACAATTTGCGCAATTTTATGAATAAATAATCAGACAAGATCTACAAAGTACATGTTGTCTAACCTTTTATAGAAGACTGACTTTACCACTTGCTTGTTTTTTGTGCAGAAACCCAGAAGCCTTCATTGTGCTTTTATACGAAAAGTGGCCTGTTATGCAGCACGGTGCATTATATTTACTGATTTGCAAACCTTTTCATAACTCAAAATAAGTAATGTTTGGAAATGTATAATCATTCTCTACTGACTCAATAATGCAGCTATTATAAAAATTAATATCTCTTGAACAAACTTTGTACTAAAGAAATCATGTGATGCCCAAGACTTCTGCTCATAATTCCATGCTTTCTTCTGTCTTACATCTGTAAGCATCTCAGATTCACCTCCATCAAATCAACTGTTAACATGGCTAACGTTTACCCCTAATATATCTATGTTCAATTATCTGAGTTGGCATGTATTTGGCATTGAAATGCGTCTGTAGACTGTAAAATCTTTGGACTTCCCTGGACATGAACAGCATCTAAAGAACGGGTAAATGCAGTTAAAGAAATGATAGAAGTTTAGGGATTTCAGCCCAAAGCATCTTGGGTAATTATGTATATTATAACGTGGATATATGGATAACTTTCTGAGGTATCCTCTAGCAAATGCTATTCATCCACTCAGCCATAAACAAAGCAAGTAATAAAATCTGATGTTTATAGAGATGGGGGTGATGATATCACAGATATGTGGGCTTGTTATGGCAAAGATTCCTTTATAAAGAGAGTCTTTGTCTCTTTTGTGATTATAAATACTTTAAATATACACTTCTAATTAGTCAGTAAACCCTGATAGCAAAGAGAAACCTGATGAGCTGGTTAAATTAGATAAAGGGACAAGGAGGGCTTGCAGTTGAATGTGAGGTCCTGCTCAACCCTCAAAGTTCAAATCACACAACTCCAGTGCAAACAATCCAAAGAACAGCACTTCTTTAATCACACATCACATGTAAAGCTGTTAGATTAGACGTCGATGGCCACGCCATGTTTAGTAGAGATCATGTCTCTTGTGCCTGTCAGGTACATAAGGACAGAACAGAGGTGTGGGAGCGTGGCTGTGATGGTGACATACAGCCAGTAGGATATTGGCGGCGTGTTTGTGAAGGGGCAGAGCCACAAGCCGTGACGCACTCCGTCCCGTATGTGGTGTGATGCCAGAGAGATGAAGAGCAGCCAGGGCAGCGAACACCACGAGTCCTTCAGCCTGCACGCCCACATGAGCAGACGCAGTGAAAAGCAGAGCACCGGGACCAGTGTCGAACAGTGCAGCGGAGGACGATGTGGCAGGTTCAGAGCTGCCTATCACACATAGCACAAAATACATAATCACACACAACAGAGACACAAAGCCGTGCCGGGGAGAGCCAAGCGACTCTATAAATCACAAAACCCTGGGGCTACTTGACTGCATTAGCTCAAGTCACCAAGCGAACTGTTTTATTACAGAGAGGTCCCCCTTTTTCCTCTGAAAAGGTCTTTCACACAGCCTTGAGGTGGGTTAGGTTCACAGACAATCAAGTATAACTCCGAAATTGTTTAAAAAAATAGACATAATATAAATAAACATAAAGGAATATAAATACTTGCGCACCTGCTACTTCATGCAGTTTCCAAAGATGCTGTGCAAAAAGCATCTCAAAAAGCTCAAGCAATGAGAGAACCGAACCTGCTAAAATCTATTATCTGTCCAGTTTCTGGGAGTCTGTGCTTACTGTATCCTCTGATCACAGAATCCTCAGCAGAGGAAAATGTAACCCAAAGTGTTCATGGACCTCAAAACCTCCTACTCAACTATTTAAAGGAACTTAAGCTTTTTTAATCAGCATTATCTGACTCAAAATATCAGTATACTCATTAAAGTAGGACATTTTCTATTTATATAAGAACATTAAGTGGCAGTTATCTCTTTTTTCACTGACTCCTACTACACCCTTAAAATTGATTCTGTCAAATTCATTTACCGAATACGAAACAATCCAAACTAAGCAGCGAAGCAATGATGAGCGGGACGATCATGAGCTAACAGAAGGCTACTTCTAGCAAGATGGAGCGTCACACATCAGCTAGGAGCACAAAGTCTGCAACGAGGTAACATCTAATTCCATCTCGGTCGCCATATCTGACGTCACCTGATTTCTACCACATATGAAAACATTCTACTTATTTTTCCCTGACATGCTCGTTAATAAATTAATTTTCTTTATATGTTCAGAAATATTGACCACCATTTTAAAATATGTTTGGCTGAAAACAGAGGTCACTTCCTGCATTGTATGTCATGCATACATGCATCACAAATCTGGGGTCTTTTTTGAGTGACTTTCTCTGATCATAGTAACAGTCACTAACCATGCGATTTAAAAACAGATCAATATTTATTTATTACATTGTGAGTGGTTATGCAATTCTATTGCATTTTTTTATTATAAATAACCATGTTAATGCACCGTTTTCTAATTTAATAATTAAAACACTCGCCAATTTGGTGATAATATTGTGAAATACGCAACTTAGCTTAGCTTTCTTTTTTTGAGTAGAGCCTAGAACACATGCTTAATCTGTACTTACAATTTACACATTAATGTAAGTAACTGACATAACTTATAAATCAACCTTGCAAGTTAAAACGGTTACCTTAAGTGACAGTGATCCGGCCGTGTAGAAGTGGTCCAGGTCAATGGCAGAGGCAAGGAAACCAGCAAGAAACACTTCATAAAAGTCACTCTTCTTCCTCAGGCCAATGACAATGGCCCAAGACCAGAGTGCGATCACAGCATGGACCGAGTTGTCCAGCATGGCCCTGAGCCATATGTGCTGCTGGATAAAAGGGGAGTTCAGGACGGTGTCAGCTAGCAGGCAGATAGCTCCGAGTCCAGCGCTGGCTAGCAAGGATGCTGTGCTAAAGGTCTGCAGCAGTGCCTGTGCCTTCTCTGTCTCCACAGCTGAGTTCAGAGGCATGGCCATGGAGTCTGATTTAATGCGCAAACCCCGCATCGTTTGCCTCACTGGGGCTCAGACACCGCTTCTGCTGATAATAAGAAAAACAGAAACACAAACATTTGAGGCATGCACTCCAACATCTATTCCTACCTCTTTTCTGTGATTCTCAGGACAGACTTTGGATTCATTAATCCGGAAGTATCCTATGGCTTTTTAAAGAGTTCCTTGAAACATTTATGTCAATCAAAATGGGATGCAATGGTATAATTCTGATTGACAGACAAACCAACGTTTACTGCAAGTGATTGTTCTCTAAAAATACATTAACATTCAAACAAAGTGAAGGAACTCAACAGCCCTTAACTGATGGAGTCGCACTGTGCAGCTGTGGATTATACATCCTGCAAATTAGTTCCTACCTCCAGAGTTATTTTCGCTAAGGAAATAGTCTTAGTAGAAGAAAAGGATTAAAAAGAAAACCTTGAGGCTGAGTGAATAGATTGAATTCACACGGAACTGGTGACACATGAGCAGAGTCGTGCTGCTTATAGGGAATGTGTCATGAATTAGTAAAGAATGAGGGTGGAGTGATGTAGGTATAAACATGACAGATCTCAGGCTCATGTAAACTATATTCAATTCAAATCAATTCTATTAATAAAGCACTTTTAACAATGGACATTGTCCCAAAGCAGCTTTAGAGAATCCTAAATGAGTAAAGGTGGCAAGGAAAAACTCTGAGTAAGTAAGGAAGAAACCTTGAGAGGAACCAGACTCATAAGGGAACCCATCCTTATTTTGGTGATATATAAATCATGGCATATCAGCAACACTTTGGCTCTTATACAAATTACACTTTACTGGCAACTTTTAAAGTGCAGTCAGTTACAGAATTATTGGCACTCTTGGGAAAAGGTATCATGCGCCCCCTTTTTCATTTTATAATATAATTCCAATTAATGGAATTAAATGACAATAAAATAGCATAAACAGAAAACATTTTAATGTTATAAATCCAAAATTAATAAAAGGGTGAGCATCATATATAATTTGGGCTGTAACTGGTGTTGACAGGGTGTTCTGTGGGGGGAGTCTCTTCCAGTCCTCATTGGGAAGAATACAGAGAAACAACCTGGACAGGTCGTCAGGTCTTTGCAGGACATACGCATTTACTCACATCTAGAAAAATTGGTATCTCTAATCACTTTACTGCATGTATTTAGACTCTTGGAAGAAACCAAATTTCCTGGCAGAAACCCACTCATGGAGAAAATACAAACTAAGTTAAGATAGTCAGTGCCTAAAGGTTTGTTTAAAAAAGCAACAGTGTTACCTGTAAGAGGCAGCAGTAAGCTAATATTTACAGAACTGGCCTTGCAACAGGAAGGACCTTGGTTTGATTCAAGGTACTGCCAAGTCATGATGATACATGGGCAAGGCACTTAACCTGTTGCTCCTGGGGGGGCCGTGGAGGCATTTAGCTACTGCTCACCTCACAAGTGTGTGTATATGAGTGTGTGTATATCACTGCATGGATGGTTAAATGCGTAGGTGTTCAATCATAGTGGCAAATAGATGTTCCTGTAATGTTCATGTACCATGGTATATCATGAGTGTAACAATCATCCAGCCAAAGGTGTCACGGCCATATGTGGTTAATCCGAGAGGCGAGCATTAATCTAGCTGGGGGAATTGGCAGAGATGCTACAGTGGGCATGGTTTAATTTGTGTATAGAAGATATTCTCCACCTTCTGAGGCAGATATTCATGTTGTAATTAATTAAAATGTGATTATTATCAAGGTGTTCATAATGTAGTTATCATTCGGTCATATTCAGTCACTGATGCTACCTATTCATATACAGCATGACACCTGCGTACAGTCAGCTTCACTTTTAATTACGGGTTGCCTTCTTAAAATATAGGAATAACAGAAGTAAAAAGCTATATGTTAATAATTCCGAGCTACTATCACTGTCAGTTAATTTTAACACAAACAAGGTCGAGGCTAAGCACTGATAGCGAGCGGCTAACCGGCTAACATCAGTTCTAACAAAGCTGATAGTCAACTCCGAGATGCGCTGTACACTTTTAATATCACTGGGGCTTAAATACATAGCGTAGTTCAATAATAAGCGAATAAAATGTGTTTAAAAACCGTGGAATTCCGACATTACCGGCATCTCCTCCTGTCCTGTCTCCTGTCCTGTTTACAGCGCGCACATATTCGCCTCACACATCTCTTCTGTAAGAGTGTGGGCGGGACTTTGGAATCAATTGTTTTGATTGGTTAAAGAACCCGGAACTATTGACTGATTAAGAATTAATGCTGTTTAATGGTGACAGGGGAAAAAAGCCGAAAGATGAAAAAAAAAATATATATATATATATATATATTATGTGCTGTACAAATATATTT
>JAOUQT010000018.1:764118-778433 GCA_025769995.1 Xyliphius kryptos | reverse complement strand
TAAGTACACCCCATCAGATGTGTGTGTAAATAAGTACACCCCATCAGATGTGTGTGAAAACCTTAATTTTCATTTCAGAATCAATATTTTCTACTGGATCCTATACAATAAAATACTCCCACGAGTGTCGGCCCTTGATTACAAATAATTTACAGAAAAAATAATAATCTTACTAACAAACTCATTTAAGACCATGTTGTAAAAGTAAGTACATGCCTAAAGGAAATTCTGGGAAAAAAACATGGCGGTCATTAAATATAAGATTCCGTAGTATTTATTTTGTGGAGTTTATTAATTTTAATAAATAATGTAATCAGATATTTTGAATAAACTGAAGATTTTGTACAAACCTGGTTCCAAAAAAAAAATTGGGACAAAGTATAAACTATAAATAAAACTAATATTGTATTCACAAGAGAACATAGACAACATATCAAATGTCCAAAGTGAGATATTTTAAAATTTCATTCCAAATATTGGCTCATTTGAAATTTCGTAACAGTGAAACATCTTTAAAAAGTTGGGACGGGGCAATAGGAGACTAGAAAAGTTAAAGGTATAAAAATTGCAATTGGCAAAAAGTCATTAACATGACTGGGTATAAAAAAGCATCTTGGAGTGGCAGCAGCTCTCCCTAAATCTGCGCCGACAAATAGTAGAGCAATATCAGAAAGGAGTTGGACAGTGTAAAATTACACAGAGTTTGAAACATATCATCATCTACAGTGTATAATATCAATAAAAGATTCAGAGAATCGGAAGAATCCAGAAAGAACCGGAAAATTATACTGGCTGCCCGTGATCTTCAGGTACTTAGACGGCACTGCATCACATACTGGCATGTTTCTGTGCTGGAAATCACAAAATGGGCTCAGGAATATTTCCAGAGAACATGATTTGTGAACACAATTCACCGTGCCATTCGTCGTTGCCAGCTAAAACTCTATAGTTCAAAGAAGAAGCCGTATCTAAACAAGATTTAGAAGCGCAGACGTCTTCTCTGGGCCAAGGCTCATTTAAAATGGACAGTGGAAAAAAGGAAAACTGTTCTGTAGTCAGACAAATAAAAATGTTACGTTCTTTATAGAAATAAGGGATGCCGTGTCATTCGGACTAAAGAGGAAAAGGACGACCAAAGTTATTATCAGCGCTTAGTTCAGAAGCCTGCATCTCTTATGGTATGGGGTTGCATTAGTAAGTGTGGCATGGGCAGCTTACACATCTGGAAGAACACCATCAATGCTGCAAGGTATATCCAGGTTCTAGAGCAATATATGCTCCTGTCCAGATGATGTCTCTTTCAGGGAAGACCTTGCATTTTCTAACATGACAATGCCAAACTATATAATGCATCAATTACAGCATTATGGCTGCGTAGAAGAAGGGTCTGGGTACATTTGGCACATTATAAAACGTAAGATTTGACAAAAAAGACTGAGAAAAGTTGAGCAACTAGAATCCTACATTAGACAAGAATGGGTTAACATTCCTATCCCTTAACTTGAGCAACTTGTCTCATCAGTCCACAGACATTTACAGACTGTTGTAAAGAGAAAATGCGATGTCTCACAGTGGTGAACATGGTCTTATCCCAACTTTTTTGAGATGTGTTGTTGTCACGGAATTTAAAATCACCTAATTCTTCTGTTTAAATGACACATTTAATATGTCATCCATGTTCTATTCTGAATAAAATATGGAATTTTAAAATTTCCACATCATTGCATTCCGTTTTATTTACAACTTGTACTTTGTCCCAACTTTTTTGGAATCAGGTTTGTACTCCGAAACACACACACAGTGACCACACAAACTTCCACACTCTTTTCCATGTGCTTTTGCAGTTTTGCACAAAGTGTTGGTCATAGTGCATTGCATCTTTAGTAAAAAAAAATCAGCAGCATAGAGGTAACAGAAATTCCAACACATATGCACTACATTTTGTGCATGCGTGTGAATGTTCAAAGTGAAATAATACTACAGAACTGAACACATCTCTTTCCTCACTGAGAGGTGCCATATGCAGAAATACCTGCATAAAACACTGAACAAAATAAAACACATCCATTGTATTAAGTAAAAACACTCCTTGTTAGACACAGACCCCATCCCATCAGTGCCAGACATGAACATATTGTGATAGTCATGTGAGGGAGGATATTTCGATATGTAAATCAAGGCAGCGCGGTGATGTCATAGCTGCGCCCCTCTAGGTAAATAAATTTATGATAATGCTCACCTGCACCCATTCTGTCAATATGACAGCAAAATTGAAGCAGTATATACTAGGTTTCATAAATAAGCATGTCACGTCTTTTTAGAGATCTTGGGCCACCTGCGCTGCAATACGTTGTTATAAATTATGATATATCCGGTGGGCCATTGGGAGAATATAGAGCAATAAGGAAGCTGAATTTAGGAGCCAATAGGAATATCAGAACGGTATTTTTTTTTCATTTCCTCTTGGAGGAGCAGTGTCGTTTGAGCTGCCACAGGTGGTTGTGAATGGTGATGGCGTCCACGCTGGCGGAGACCGTCTTAGCCGGTATTATGGTAAACTGCTTGCGGTCTGAGCTGTATTTGTAGAGTGTATCAATCATTTTTTGAGTTATTGCACGTGGGCCGGTCCCCGAAATTTTTGTCAGCTCCTCAGTGTCAGGCATGAATGCATAAAGTGCACGGAACTGGCAGCCTCCATCACGGAACAGGATCATCATGTGATTGGACTCACAACGCTCAATCTCCTATTAGAAATAACAATCAACAAATTTATGGAATTTTTGTCTTCTTCTCTATCTGTAGCATGTAGAGGATGAGAACAAATACACTCCTTAATTTCAAATAGTTCTAAAATCAAACCTATTGGAATATATTCATACAGTATGTAAGTATGGTGATCGCAGATTAATTAACTGAAAAAAATCTAAGCTTCCATAGTTGCAATCGTCAATGATCTAAGGGATCGCATCACTAAAGCTTAAATATTAATCACTCAAAAATGCAGCAGAGAGTGTGGTCCGAACTAGATTATTGAATCACTGTTTGCAGAGTAATGAATAGGGTAAACATGGGTAGGGTGTGTGTGATATCAACCGATACCAGATGAAACTTAATTTGATGTAACCTTATATACTTATATGTCAATGTTTACAATTCTTTAGAAAAAAATAGTCTATTGGAAATTAAGGACTGTGTTTGTGCTCACACTGCCTGTGCGTAATTACTGTGGAAATGCTGATAAAAGAACACTTGCTGACTCAAAGCTCACATAGTGAAAGGGCAGATTTTTGTGCATTTTCATGCATTTTAAGTAAAATGTAGATTAAGGTCTAAATATTTACGGATTTTACTAATTTGCGAGAGTTAAAATAGATAAAAGGATGCGGATCAGAGGCTAACAGGAATGCTACGTCTTGTACAGATGTACATTGTTCGAAATGTTTCTGTCCTAGCAAAGTTTTTGACTCAGTAGTTTTGGATCTCTTTGGCCAGTGTTTTAACCACTAGCAAGAGACCTCCAGGTAGTGTTAGCAAACTTGCTATAGAAACCTGAGTAGTGCTACTGTTGATTATCTTGCCATACATTACCCTTTGTGCCAGATGAATTCGAGATTTGAATGGTTATTTAGTTGACTAGTTGTTTATATTCACATGTTAGTCAGGTGTTGGCAGCACATTCTCTCTGGTCCGGGTTTCATTAGCTTAAAATGATACAATTCTGGAGCAGAATAAACAGAGGACAGAGTGCGGTGGAAAAGACTGACTCGCTGAGGTGACCCCTAATAAAGTTAGAGGCTGAAAGAAAGCGAAGAAGAACATTCAATTCTGGGGCAACGCTGTGGATCAATGCGTAGTGCTGTGGCTTCACAGCAGAAAGGACCATGGTTTAATCCCCAGGTGGGCAACGCAGGGTTTTGTCAGGATGCTCTTGTTTACTCCCACATTCAAAAGACATGCATGTTAGGTTAATCGGTGTCTCTAAAGGCCCTTAGTGTGTGCCATATTATGGAGAGGCATACTGTCTAAGGTTGTTCCTGCCCTTAATACAAGAATCGACAGATGGGCACCTACTGCCCGGCAACCCCATGCAGATTAAGCAAAACGTAATGGATAGATGAATGCTACAATTCAGAGATGTGTGCAATGCTTGTGCAAACTATTCTGTAAGGTATAAAATGTGCACACATGCATTTTTACTTAAAGATATATTTTTCCAAGACATACTGTAACAAGTTATTTATTCAAGTCTAAGGTAGTAACCTTACTGGAGTCAACACTGTCTCACAGAGTGTTCTCTATACACATAATATATATTTTACTGATATATAAAGTACTAATAAACCCTGAAATTTTGCATTGTCACAGGCATATTTTATCTGGCTTGTAATAAAACACTGTTGTCCAATACAACATGCAATATCTCATGTGACATAAAACATAGCCCGCATCCGGAAAAAAAGTATTCGCCCACCCTGTATAAGCTACAGATGTGAATATGATTTATTTATTTTGATATCCACCAACTAGCCAGATAGCCACTTAAAAACCTGATGAAATATGCCTACATCTGTGAACCCTGCTGTTGGAGAAAGAGAAGTTTGCCATGATTTCTGCCCAGAGAGAATGCCTACTTTGTTTTTGTGAACTTACAGACATGGATGGCTTTGCTATCTCTGAGTATGATCATTGAAATGTGGAAAACGTTACTGTTTTTTCCACTTGATTATGCTTATTATTTTTCGTAGCTATGGACAAAAGGGATAGTATTGTTTTTTGTGTGTGCACTCTACTATTTAAACTTAGATTAACTACCTCTAGCACAGCATTCTTCAGTGCCTCGTTGACCTTTCCAGCCAGACAGCAGTGGGCAATGGCATTCTGGATGATCAGCTTATTGGATTTAGCACTGGGCTCCTTAAACAACTTCAAGCCTAAAACACACACACAGCAAGCATGGAATTAAGAAAGTGTGTGCGGAGATGGCCACAGTAATGTTTTAATTAAATTACTGAAGTGCTTAAAAGTATTGTTCCTTAAAGAAAAAAATTGGAAGGAATTAAAAAAATGTCTGACACCCAAAAGCTGGACACCCACAGTTTTTGATCCCTCAGTCAGTACTACTTGAAAAAGCGTGATGAATCAATCTCTGATATAACCACATGGGCAAGCAATAATTTTGCATGCTTTTGTCAGGCACTACAAAACACACAAATGCCACTTAAACCTGTACTAAAATATTGTAAATGCTTTAGTATCCCAACTTTTTTTGTATTGCAGACCTGAAATATAATGAAGTTCACCGGACAAACATGAAATATCTCAGAAACTGTGTGCAGTGAAATAGAATTCAAAGTAAATGTAAGAAACACTGCATTTTAATGGTTGTATAATATATTAGCATGAACAGTTAGCAGTGTGTGCATTGTACTTCACCACTGTATTCTGCTGTAGAAGTTATAGAGGAAGCTGTGGAACCGTTGTCCCAGTCTCGTTCCATGTTCCTGCTAGCATTACGGATTAACATAGGAAATGACTCCACAGACTCACCGCCACCTCTGTCTCACACAAACACATCAGAATGCACAGGTACTTTAATCACATCACAATCGCACAGTTTCTCAGACTGAGCTGCAGTATATATAAGAATAGTGCAATGATGGAATAATTTTAGAATGGGGTAGAAATGCAACAACAATGAATGCCAGCTGCTGTTAAACCACAAATAATAAAAAAGAAGATTATCTCTCTCCTTGTATTCAGACATGACAAGTAGTTTTCTTACATAAGCACATACACATTCACAAACCTCTGTGAGCCCCCTCCGGAGGTAACACTGTCTGTTTCTGTAACAGCAGATGCCAAAGACAGAGAGGAGCCAGACGGAGCGGCACATAAACTTACAGCTAGGAAAAACAGAGAATAATACAAATTCTGAAGAAAAGTAAGTGACACTGTAGATTTCCATTTTGTAAATTATGTACTGTATGCATTGTAGAGGTAAAATTGTCATACGGGTAGAGGTGCCAGACTGGCCACGGTGAAGTGACCTGGGGCGAGGCCTCCTCCTGTGTGTACGAGGCTTTGTCACTCCCTGTTCTTCCAGCAGCTCCTGTTGTTTTCTGCGAAGGTATTCCTGCTTGATGAGCTCCCTGCGTGCCTTTTCCTCCTCCTTACGCATGCGATCCTCCTCTGCTTTACGCCTGACATGTTAACATGCATATGGAAACAAACAGCATTAAATTAAGACCAGTTAATTATTTAATTAAGGCATTTAACAGTATTTAACAGTAATTCCTTGTTGTAATTCCCTGTAAAATATTTTCTGACTTATTTAGGATCATATCATTGGTGTTTCTTGTCTGTTATTTGAATTCACATGAAGCAGGCACTCAAAGATAAACTGAATGCCTGTAAATGTCTGTTGATTTCTTGATTTCTTTTTTACATACTGAAGACACATACACACACACACACACCTGGCCTCATCTCGTTTGAGCTCTGACTCTGCCTCTAGCTGCTGCTTTCGAAGTCTCGCCTCCTCAGCCTTTTTCTGTTGCTTAAGTAAAAATGCAGCACGCTTCTTCGCCAGCTCATCCGCAGCCTTCTGATCATCCTACACATACACACCCAGTTGAATATACACTCACCATTCCCAATTATTAAACACATTTTCAGAGTGGTTATTTAACTAAGTGTATATATCTTCTTTATTAAAACCAAGCCATGCTCCCTGACTAATTTTTTACAAAAGAGTGTATACTTTAGTTAATATAGACTTCCTGTCAGATCAAAGCAGTCTGGTCATTTTCCTCCACAGTCAACAAGGTGTTTCAACCTTTAGATGTTTTTTACATGTTTATGTGAAAAATGTAGATACTAGTTTGTGTGCACTTTCTAAGACACCCACACATCTGGTCCTAAGCTCCATGGCAAATGTGCATATGAATTGTGCTATTGCAACATGATTGTCTGACCAGTTAACTAGTGCATGTGTACAGATGGTACTAAAAAAGGGAATGAAAAGTATGCATGACCTTTATATATTATATAATAAAATAAATGAATAAAATAAATATTATAAAGTTTGCATCACTGGCAAATACATTTTCTCTTGTTAAATTTGTACATAGAACTTAATGATTTGGGAAATATCCTTCATTTGTATATAAATATGTGCAATAAACTGTACTGTGAGCTTGTCTAACTCAACAAAGCAAGAATGTCAGTTGACTTAAAGGCATTACCATACCTAATTGTCTAAACATTTTCAAATATTTCGTAAAACAAGAGCAAACCCTATTACCTTGAAGAAAAAGCCCAGTCCTTTTTGCTCATCAGATTCAGGTGCCTCGGTCAGGTTAGACAGAGCCACCTCGATCAGCTGAGCTTTCTTCTCCTCACACTGCTCCACATTAGTTTCCTTTCCAGAACCACTTTGCTCTTCCACTGCTGGAGATTCAAGTCTGGGCAAATCTGGGCCCTCAGACCTTTGGTTCCCAGAGTCATGCAGACGAAATGTGGTATTTCGTGCCACGCCTCTGACAGGGGTGCATCCAGTAGTCTTGGCCACATTATCTTCATTGTTCTCAGCTCGTGGAGTCCTGCCTTCAGGAGGTGTTCTATAATCAGTCGTAGGTGTCCGGGAACTGACTTTTGTACCTGAACGAGTGCTAAGCTTAAGTTCTGAAGGTCTGGATCGTGTGGTACGAGATGAACTTAACTTAGGAGGCCGCCGCCCTGCAGTAGACATTTCTAGGAACTGCAAAGCGGTTGGGGTCTTATGCTCAGGAGACTTAGGTGTTTTTATGCATTCCTGAAGTGGAGACTTCATGGTTTGTTTCATGAGCAGCTCCTGCTGGAGAGATAGCTGCATCATCTGCTGCTGGATTGCACCAATTGCATCGTTCAATAGCTCAATTGAGTGGCTGCAATCACTGAGATCTAAGTCTTCACCCACTTCATCCTCATTCACCCCTTCAGCCAGGTTATTAATCCCCTTTGAATCATTAGTAGCTGTATTTGAACCTGGGCCCTCCGATAGTTTTCTTGACTCTTTATACATGTTATCCTCACTTTTCTTGCTCTTGGGCTTTAACACCTCCAGACATGTATCATCTTTTGTTATTTCTTTTCTTGATACTAATTCCTGTTTGGCTTGATGTGGCAGTGTATCACTGTTCCCCTTTTTAACTACATTAAGAAAAGCTGCTTTGCCCAGCTGAAGTCTCTGCCGTGCTGCCAGCACCTCCATCTTCTTCTTTTGAGCAGCAATGGCACGTCGTTTATCCTCTAATTGCAGTCTCAAGTGGATAAGTTCTGAGGCCAAGCCTTCTTTTACATCAGGACTCAAGGTGCCACTTTCAGAACCATCTGGAGTGGTAGCATGTGAGCTGCTAGCGCTACTGTAACCATCATGCACAGTGGTGCGGTGCAATCTTCGCTCTGCGAAGCTGGTCATGCGGCTGGAGGCACTGCTAGCCTGTGAAATTGGGCTACAATGTCCACCGGTGCCATCTTTATATCCATGCTCACACACTCGCACATCTTCACACAACTTTGCTGACTCATCCTCTTGTTGATGACCTAGGCACTTTCGCTTTTCACCTTGATACATGACAGATGTTTTAGGTTGTTTCTCTTTTATAACATCTTCCTCTTCTTCATCCTCAAGCTCTGTCTCTGAGCCTGAACTCACCAACTCCTGTTTTCCATGTCTCGGAAGCTTACAATTTCCATGGAGGAAGAAACCACCAGCTTGACCAGAGTTTTCTGGTTCTACAGTGTCAACTGTTATAAAACTTTGGCTTATTATTTTGTGGTCAGTTGGTGAGGGTCCCCCTCTTCGTCTCAGAATTTGGCCCTCACCACTTTCTTCCCGTTTACCGACCACAGACATTTTTTCTTTATTCGGTCGTAACACAGCTGGCTGCAGTGGCTCCAGGAAGAAGCTTTCTGGCTGGGGTTCTTTGAACCCTGCCGCCCCCATGACTCCAAAAATGGCCACAAGCTCCTCCTCCTTTTCCTCACTATCATTGCTGTGTGCTGTGTCTGAGGAAGGCTGGCCATTGACACGGTGACGAGGAGTTACAGAAATGACATTGGAGGCTAAACTGTCTTTGCTGATAGAGCGTGCTAAGCTGATGTTGTCACCACCCACGTGCTCCCACTCCATATCCAACTGAGAAACTGGTCTAAAGATGGGGAAGTACAAAAGAATGTTGCACTGCACTAAAAGCTAAAACACATTTAGTCAAACTGAGTTCAAATGATACAGTATGTTAATATTCTTAAATTTCTAACCTTGTCTTTCTATCAGCTGGGCAAAGTGTTGATTTCCAGGCCAGCCTGGGTCCAGGACTGTGCCCATCCATGCGTGAAAGAGAACTAGACCTATTTCTGAACTCTACACACATACACACACAAGTCTGCATCATTAATTATCTGAGAGTATGTAGAGCAAATCAATGTATATGAGCTGAGTATAATCACTCATAGTACATACTGAACTACTGTCCAAACAATGAGCACACTGATTAGTCTAACTTGAAAAATCAACTGTGCTGTGCTATAAGAAGCGAATTATTCGATAAATTATAAAGATAGGAATGGGAAAAAACAGTGTTTACAGCCTTTAGACTACTAAGTGATGTGATATTTGCGAGTATTTGCCCCATTCCATTTTTTTTTATATTTCTGCATATTTGTCACACTTCAATGTTTCAGATCATCAAACTAATTTCAATATTAGACAAATATACCACAAGTAAACATATCAAATGCCTTTTTTTTAAATTTTATTTCATTTACTGGTGAAAAATGTGGTTCTCTACCTGGTCCTTTGTGAAAATGTTATTGTCATACTAATTGAGTGACTTAATTATCTAATAAATAAACCAGTTAAATCCAATTAACTACTGTTTACTAGCAAAGTCCAGGCATGACTACTATCAGAAACTGTGAATCTAAACATCACTTGACAACTTACAGCCGGACCTAGCAGGTAATCTTAGGATCTTAGCTCAGGTTTTTCATATTGGAGCTAATGATATACGACTTTAACAGTCAGACGTTATATTACAGTAGAGTAATATTATAGAGGTGTGTAAATTAATGAAAGCAATGTCCAATGGAGTAATCTGCTCTGGCCCTTTCCCAATGTGGCGTGGTGATATAACTTACAGCATGTTATGGTCACTGAACTGCTGGATGTCCAAGTGGTGCTCAGAAAAAAATGTAGGCTTCATAGAAAATTGGAATTATCCATCCCACTCGGGAAGGTGCTTCTCTTATATCTTGCAACATAGGACATAGTCTTAAAACAGGGCTAGTTAAACCATGACAAGACAAAGCCAAGGCCAGAGAGAAGGCTAATATAGCTATCACACAAACCTCAGCAAAAACTTTTTTGGGGTTTTGTTTACAAAAATATCTTGTGAAACTGGAAAAAATAAGTCTCTGTACCCTATCCCATTATTTATCATTTACAGACCCCTAGGGCCATATTTAGAATTCCTACATGAGTTTGCAGATTTTATCTCCAACCTAGCTCTAATTGTAGGAGATTTTAATATGCACTTCGACAATCCAGAAGACCCCCTAAGAACAGCATTGGTGTCTATTCTTGGCACTGTGGGGGTAAACCAGAATGTAATAGAACCCACTCGTAAAGGCGGTCAAATACTTGATTTAATAATAACAATAGAATTAAATATATACCTATATACAATATATACACATATATACAATATAGTAACACTCCCACTTATTTCAGACCATTATCTTATCTTATTTAAAACTACTGTGAACCAAAATAATTGCATAGACATAGAAACATAGACACCATCGGGTTGTAGTTGTGATGACTACATTTTTTCAGTGATAAAGTCGAAAACATAAGGCACAAAATCAATACTGTTAATCTTAACCTGAGTAATATAAGTAAATTAGATGTCAATATATTTAACTTTGACCAGAGATTATTCTACTTTAATCCTGTCCAAGAGACAAAGGTAATTTCACTAGTTTCATCATCAAAATCTACAACATTTATATTAGATCCCATACCCACAACTTTACACAAAAATGTAATTAAAAGGGGTAGCCTACTTGCAGATACCTTGTACATACAGCAAGATCAACTGAACTGCCATCGATAATGACTGTTCTAGGCCTTTCTGAAGCTTTTGATTGGGTCAAGTGCATCATACTTTAGATCATTCGTTTTTGGAGTTGGTTTCTCTGGCTAGGCATGGGAGAGGCTGAAGTCCTACCTGGAGGGCATCGTTTCATAAATGATAGTTATTAGGTTGGGAGGGGGTAGTTACTTTTTCACATGACTGAAACAAGTTGTGAATCTTTATCTTTGAAAAATAAATAATCTTATAAAACATGTATTTTGTATTTACTCATGTTCTTTTTATTTTCAATTTAAATGATCTGTTTAGCTGAACACTGAAATGTGACAAATTATATATTTAATATATATATAATTTGTTTTTCATAAATAAATTAAACACTGTAATCATGGGGAAATTGATGTGGTAGAAGCAGCAAAACATACTCCAATAACAGGGTGACCTCTGTGCCTACTGCGCATGTGCTGTAATATTAATATTATACTAATAATGAAATATCTTCGCTAATATGTTTAAATGAATGAAAAGCTGAATAATTACCACTAGTGTCCTCTGCATAGCCAGGATTCTGTTGTCTCTGTTTCAGTGAAAGGAGCGAGTAGGATGTGCATGCTTTGGTACTGCAAAAATTTCAATAAACACACAACAGTTACATCTATGCAGTACATCCAAATTACAACAGGTGCAAAAGGTAGTTGCACATAGTAGCTCCCACTGTTCTGAATGCGCCTGCAGTACCTGGGGCCATGCCGAGTAAAGACACCACAGCTCCCACCCATTTTCAGCCTCTGAACAAATGATTACTACTGGTTTGGTAATTACATGCACCCAGTTCGCTAATCAATAGTCATCATTTAAGCACCACTTAGAACATTGCATTTACTATAGTATTACATTGCTGTGTTGTTACCAAGACACTGTTGCCATTGCTACTTTGATTACCCGGTATTTGATATTGTTTCTGTTCCCAGTTCCTGTTTATTTGTCTAGCTTTATGCTACCAAGTCTGTGCGCAGCATGGATTCTGCCTGTTTGTCTAATAATTATTGTATTTTAGGATATGGATTTGTTTGCATTTATCTCTTCTATGGATTAATCTTTACATCCACAAATTTACTTCTTCAGACACTACTCAATCGGCAATACTGTGCATAGAAGAAGATTTTTTACTGTGAGTTGTTTGATTTAAAAAAATAACATCTTGTAAAAGGCCCAAATCTGGAGCTGAATTGCATAAAAGATGAGAATTAGGTAAATGGAAAATTCAATATCTCAGAAAATTTTAATATCGAAGACTCTTGGCCATTAAATGGTCCCGCAATCTAGTTCTATAGGCTCCGCAAATCATAGGGAACACTGCTGACTTAACAGTTTTCTAAAAGATCACTTACACCTTGCACAAGCAGGGCAAGACACAAAAGGTCATTGTTAAATAGACTGGCTGTTCACAGAGCCATTTAATACAGAGGCAAAGAGAAGAAAAAGATGTAGTAGAAAAAAGTGTACAAGCAATAGGGATAACAGCACCATGGAGAGGATTGTGAAACAAAACCCATTCAAAAATGTGGGGGAGATTCACAAAGACTGGACTGCCGCTGGAGTCAGTGCTTCAAGAATCACAGACATATGCAAGACATGAGTTTCAGCTGTTGCATTCCTTGTGTCAAGCCACTCTTAAACAAAATACAGCATCAGAAGTGTATAATGACAAAAGGGACTAGACTGCTGCTGAGTAGTCCAAAGTTAACTTCTCTGATAAAAGTTAATTTTGCATTTCCATTGAAAATCAAGGTCTCAGAGTCTGGAAGAGGAGAGAAGAGGCACATAATCCATGTCACTTGAGGTCTAGTTAAAATTTTACACATGGTTTGAGGAGCAATGTCATCTACTGATGATGGTCCATTGTTTTTTCTGAGGTCCAAGATCAAGCCAGCTACCAGGAATTTTTAGCACACCTCATGCTTTCTGCTGCTGACCACCTTTTGGAAGATGCTAATTTAATTTTCCGACAGGTACCTGCACACAGTGCCAAAGCTACAAGTTCCTGGTCTAAAGACCATGGTATCCCTGTTCTTAACTGACCAGCAAACACACCTGACCTTAATACTATAGAAAATCTATGGGGTATTGTGAAGAGAAAGATGCGACATGCCAAACCCAACAATGCAGTACAGCTGAAGGCCACTGTTGGCAGAACCTTGGCTCTTATAACATCTGAGCAGTGCCACAGACTGATTGACTCCATGCCACGCCGCATTCGGGCAAAATGAGCCCCAACTTAGTACTGAGTGCTGTATATGCTGATACTTTTAATGTTTATATTTTTCAGCTGACAAGCATTTCTAAAATCTAAAGTAATATTCTACTTTTCTGAAATAATGAATTTGGGTTTTTTATTAGTTGTCAGAAGTCAATCCTCAAATCAAAAGAAATAAACCCTTGAAATATATAAAATATGGAGAATGCAGGCAAAAAGGTTCACTGTATACTGTAGTATATTAGCACACACTGAAAAACACACTAGACAAGAGAGAGACTTACACAGAGGCAGATTCCTCCTGGGGGCGGTAATACCGGCTACAGTTGTCATTAACAGTGCCCGTCACCAATGAGTCCACTGAGGGGGACGAGCTTAAGAAGCTACGCTTTGGGAAGTTTGAAACAGTCATGTGGGTTCGAGAGCTCTTTGCCTGTGCCAAGGATCTCACTGCAACACAGAATAATTGGATGTGTAATCAAATCTATAAGCCAAACAGTTCTCTCAAAAAAGTGGAGAAGTTAGTTGTTCTGTAGAATTATTCAATCTCAAAAATCTGAATCTTCTTTCATTTATCTTTCGAGATTATTTGCTGTCTACCCAGAAATATACATGCAACAACAGAGATTCACTGATCTCAAATTTATGAACTAAAGTAATTAACGACAAAAGTTCACAAAATGTTTGAGAGCATCAATATCACTCTGCAAGTTGTAATACAAAATGTATAGAAGTGAATGAAATTATCTAAAATAATCATTCTGTAATGGCCATGTCATGTCATCGGCTGCACAGGTTTGCTCTGCGGGGTAGGTATAAGCTGACTAAGCTTCCCAATCTTGTGTCAGCTGTAAGAACAATTTAGCGAGGCCAATTAGCCTACCTCATTTTTGTAGACTCTGGGAAGAAACTGAAGCACTGAC
>JAOUQT010000018.1:722630-734336 GCA_025769995.1 Xyliphius kryptos | reverse complement strand
CCCCCCCCCCCCCCCGTATAAGGACCCCCACCTGTACAAGGGGACCCCCCTATATAAGTACCTCCCCCCCACCTGTATAAGGACCCGCCCCTGTATGTGTGTATATGTGTATATGTGTGTCTTTGTGTGTATGGGGGGTGGGGTGGGGGGGTAAACAAGGCCTTACTCCCAGACTGAGCGAAAGGCGGGGTGGGGGGGGGGAAGTGACAGGATGATGATCTGAGGTCCGGTGTGTTCGGGACCGCGGCGGTTCTGTATCGGTTCTAAGGTTAAACCCGGTCCATAAGAACCGAAACCTGATGCTGATGAGAGCCGAGTCTCAGTGATGAAGAGAGGAACTCCTCGGATCAGGGGAGAGGGTGATGAGGGTGAGGATGATGAGGATGATGAGGACGTATGAATGAATGAACGGTTCCGATGAGAGCGGACACACTGATGTAAAGAACCCGGATGGTCTGTACCTCTGATGGCGAGCGCCGCGGTGCGGTGTGATGAAGCAGGACGCCGTTATTCCGCTTTGATCCGGAGCCGCTCCGCAACAACCGACTCAGCCGCTGATCCCGAGCGCGGCCTCGGCTACATGACCCGCTCGCGCTTAGGCTCACGCGGGGATCCCACCCGCTGATGACGCGCTGAAAGCCCGCAGACCGCTGCTGCTGCTCCCGGGGCGGGGGGGGGGGGGTCCATCGGATTCAGCGGCGTCGGTCATGTGGAAGGCCAACGGGCTCAAAAGTGCTCCATCATGTGGACGAAAACAGCACCGACCACAGAATCAGACACTGACTGCGAGCTCTGCACGTACACAACAAACTACAGATTAACTCTTTAATCCTAATGAAGCACATACACACACACACACAGAGAGACACACACAGAGCATGGATTAGGACTCAGGAGCTGCTGGAGGTAAAAGTTTGGAGGAGGTACCCACTGTGTGGAATTGTGTGGAAGCCAATTATCAAACAAAATAATAAGTAAATGAATAAATAATAATGGTTTTGAATTCTTTTATTTTGTTATCATGATCAGACCGAAAACTGAGGGCCAGGGTTCAGACCCAGAAACCGGTTCAGGGGTCTGCACTGTGGTGTTAGTCACATGATTTAATGGTCCTCTGAGGGCTGGTGGAGCAGGAGCATGTGGGGGGGGGGGGGTGAGCAGTGTATTCACTTTGATCTTATTTAGGAGATCATAGTTTGGTTCCTGCTCATCACGTTTATTATTAGAAATCAAATCAAATAAATCATGTGATTAATAACAGGATAAATCAGGGCATTACAGCGTTTATCGCCCCCTGGTGGCGAACGGTGTTAATACAAACTACAATTGTAGCGTCACAATCTGCACCTCCATCACCAGAACGCTGCTGCACTTCACTCTGAATACTGAACAGCAGGTGGCGCCACAGGAACACGAATCCACCGTAACAGTTTTTTACAGTTCAGTTTCAAAATCAAATATCCGATCAATAATCAATAATTATTCATTCATCATTCAGTTTAATCCAGTACGAGAACCGCAAAGGTTCCTCATTCCCACCCAAGTGAGAACGTCTCGGGCACTGGCCACACAAACACACACACGCACTCACACACACTCACTCCCTCACACACGCACTCACACACTCACTCACTCACTCCCTCACACACACACGCACCTACGAAAACACACACATCCACTCACTCACGCAAACACACACACTCAGTAGGGTTAGGGTTATGTGTGGTCAGTTGGACCGTGTGGTCAGTGGGACTGTGATTTTAAAAATATGAATTAAACTTTTAAAAAAATAAAGAAACATAAAATGAAAATCTTTTATTGTTTTAAGAAAAATATTTTACAAAATCATTTCATCATTAAAGTTTAAAGTTTTAATAAAATGCAGATTTCAAAATCATTTCATCAGTAAAACATCATCAGTTCATTCAGTGTTTATAAAACCAAAATCCGGACCCCGGGCTCTCCAGGGGTCTCGGTGGAATACAGAGTATAAATTAGAGATCTTTAGAAATGGAGTTCAAAAACATTTAAATAAATAAAAACTCAGACAGAAGCAGAGGGTCCGGCGGCAGTCCCTCTTCCCGGCGCAGGCGCGGTCCTCACTTGAAGGCTTCAGGTATGTGACTCACATGAATGTTGGTGGGCGGGCTTGAGATCCCCTCTGACCAATCAGAGAGGTTGGAATGTGGCGAGCAGCTGGACCACTGGTCCGGAGAGCCGGGGGACGGGGTCAGGAACGGGTGGTCAGGGACCTGCGCTTGGTGACTGGGCGTGTGGTCCATCGGGGTGGAGTAACTGTGCTGGGAGGGTGGAGTCAGGAACTGGCTACTGGACATGGGCGGGGCCAGGTGTTGCGTCTCCTGAGGTAACACCGTCTGAATGGGGGCGTGGCCAGGGCCGGTCTGGAGCTCCAGGCCGCTCAGATCACCCAGGAAGTGGTGGGAGAGGGTGGAGCCGGGGTTCAGGTGCTGCAGGTGGTTCTGGCGGGCGTGGCCAGACAACAGGTGGGCCGGTGTACCCAGGTGGCTGCTTTGCATTGTGGGATAGCCCATGACCTGAGGCAAGTTGGCACCATGATGGATCGTGGGTACGAGGGTGGGGAACCCCGCTTGCTGCTGCCCCCGTAACAGCCAATCACATGAGCCAGGTGGCGCCCTCGCTGCATTATTACCCAGCGGCAGGTGAGAGAGGCGTGGAGGCGGGGCGTCAAATGGCGTTCCCAATCCCAGGTGAGCCCCGCCCATTTGGGAATCGGCCAATCCCTGCAGGTGGTGAGCGATGGGCGGAGACTGTTGGAAGGGCGAGGCGATCATCGGGGGGGGGGACAGCTCCGAGTCCACCGGAGACAGGACCCCCACGTCGCCGTTCTTCTTCTTTTTGCCCCTCATCTCTTTTCCGCCCTCCTTCCCCGCGGCTTTGCGGGACTTCTTGGCGTTGGCGACGTTGTTGGCGGCGCCGCCACCTGGACTCGTCCCGATACCCAGGAAGGATTCGGGGGAGCAGATGGGGGGCGAGTGTGTGAGCGCGGGAACCGCCTGCACCAGGTTGTGGTCCTCCAGCAGACGCACGATGTCGTGGTGCATGCGCTCAGTCGCGATGTCGCGCGGCAGCTGGTCCAGGTGATCGGTGATGTCACGGTTGGCCAGGTGGTCGAGCAGCAGCTTCGCGGTCTGATAGCTTCCCTCGCGCGCCGCCAGAAACAGGGGCGTCTCCTCCTGTACGAACAAGACGTAGAGATAATGTCACCACAGTAACCACATACGGTAACCACAGTAACCACGGTAACACTGCTCTTTAGAAAATTAGCAGTGGGTCAGCAATCGCTTAATACAATCACAACAGCATGTGTGTGTGGGTTTGTGTTGCTGCTGCCACCTTGTGGTAGAACATAACAACACAAACTGATTTCCTAATGATGATGAAACATGGTGCAGAGTCGTCACGGCAACAAGCACACACCAGTTTTACCTTCTGATCAGGTGAGTCGGCTTCAAAGCCATTCATGAGGATAAAGAACACACACACACACACACACACACACACACACACACACACACCTTGTTGTTCTGCAGGTCCTTGTTGGCGCCGTTCTTCAGAAGCACCACCGCGGCGTCCACGTTGTTTACGGCCGCCGCCCAGTGAAGAGCAGATTTACCTTCAAGTTTAAAGCACAAAGATCACATGACCTTCTGAACATGATGTCATCACCCACTGATCATTTAGACTGAGTCACATGACAAACAGATTATTCATTCAGGTTAACCCGGGCGCGTGAGGGGCGTGGCTGCGTACCCGAGTCGTCGATGGCGTTGGCATCGGCGTGACAGTTGATCAGCTCCTCCACCATGCCCTCCACTGCCAGCCGCGTGGCCAGAATGAGGGGCGTCGTGCCGTCGTTCATACGCGCGTCCAGGTCTGTGGCTCGATTTCGGATCAGTATCTGCAGGAGGAGAGAAGGAGGAGAAGATGAGGAGGTGATCACCACCTCTCTGAAACCCCAAAGCTGTCCAGTCCTAAACACCGGTCATTATTAATGTGTGTGTGTGTGAGAGAGTGTGTGTACCTGGAACACTCCCTGTGCATCAGAAGCCACAGCGGAATGCAGCGGCGTGCGACCCGCGTTGTCCTGCGCGTTGGCATCGGCGCCCGACTCCAGCAGGCGCTTGGCGGCATCAGAGCGGGCATAACGAGCGGCCAGGTGCAGTGCCGTCTCCCCCGCGCGCTCCGTCCGTTGGTGTGGGTCAGCACCATGCCACAGGAAGTTAGCGATGACTCCTTCCTCTCCCTCCTCCTCCTCCCCGGTCTCTCCGCTGCAGGAGGCGATCATCAGAGGAGTCATGCCATCTGAGAGAGAACGAGAGCACGCGGCGTGTTAAACAGTGGACCCGAGGAACGCATCGGCGGAGTCGGGAGAACATTCTAAATCTCGTAGTGCCATGAGGTTTGCGCACCTGGACCGAGCACATTCACGTCCACGCAGTCCGTATCCGTGTCGCCGCGCGGTGGCGTCGGCGCGATGGAGGTCAGGCGGAGGTCCGCGGCATCCAGATGCTGCTGGGTCCACTGACGCGGGTCCGGCTGGACACCGATGTCGGGGGTGCAGTGGTCCTCAAACTGCGCCACACACACACACCATAATTACTGTACAGGATCCCCCCCCCCTGTTAGCATGAACCAGTGTGATCCACAATAAACACACACTCACCTTGAAGCGTTTGGCATGTTCTTCCTCGGCCCACTCACTCAGCTGCTCATCCATCAGAGAGCTCTCAGAGTTCTTCAAAGGTCTACAGAGAACACAAACGTCAGTCAGAACCGAGACCCGGTGGAAATCCTCCACCCCCCACACCCCCCACACTCACTTCAGTCCCACTGAGTCCTCCCCCACCGGTTCCCTGCGCCTCCTTTTGGGTTCTGTGACTTTGAAGCCCTCGGGGAGCCACAGCTGACCGTGCTCCCGCTTCTTCTTACGCGAAATCACCACGACGATGACCGCTAGCACACACACGGCCAGGGCCAGCAGCGCCAGAAACATGGAGTACATCTCCCCCCGACCCGGGGCCTCGAGCTCACCTGGAGGAACAGAGGCGTTAATACTGCATTCTGATTGGTGGAGAACAGCGACCACATTATTGATATGCTGTAGAAGCCTCACACACACACACACACACACACACACACACTCACTGGTTACGGCCTCGATGGTGTACGGTACGTTCAGGTTGCCGCTGGATGCCAGCGCGCCCAAAAAGGCGGCGACGTCGGTGGCCGTCTGAAAACACTCGTCGGACTGCAGGAGGCACTGCCGGTTATCGATCTCCAAATACACGATGGAGCTGCAATGTGAGGGGCGGAGTTTAACATTACGAGGTCACATGACTCACTCCTCACCGTATGGAGCGCACGCTCACCCTTTGATCTCCATCTGGTCCAACTCCCTCCGGAGGCGGGGTCCGAGGAGCGCCGACAGGCTCCTCTTGGCGCGCTGCAGCAGATGGGCGGGGTTGGCGCTCCACTCCTGGGTGGCGCGCGTGTGCTTGCTCAGCTCGTGCTCGTTGCCGTAGTAGGGGAACACGAGCGGGTCTCCGGTGTCAGGGTCACGCCGGAGGGCCAGGTTGGTGCGCAGCAGAGCACTGAGCTGGCGCAGGAAGGCAGAGGAGCTGTTGAGGAGCTCGCTGGGCATCAGATGCACCACCAGCACCAGGCTGCCCATCGCCAACCGCTGGGGCACGTCCTCCGCGCAGTCCAAACCGTCCCACCCGCACTCAGCACTGTTACAGCCCTGATCACAGTGACCGTCCGAGTAGTGGTCCTTACAGTACTGATCATATAGGGGGCTGGGGCGGAGGGGGGGAGAGAGAGAGAGAGATTAGTTAGACAGTAGAACCTAAAGGCAGATTATTCAGGTGTGGGTTCCTGACTCACTTGCACTGCCCCTCCAGCTGGTGGCAGTCAAACCCGTCGTAGAGGCAGCCTGCGCTGTGGCACTGCGTGTCACACTTGCCGTCGTTGAAGTACCTCCAGCACTGCAGGGCGGCGCTGCACTCGTGCCAGGGGTCATCGAAATTCAGCGAGCAGTCGCCGCCGTCCCAGCCGCACTCGTGACTGTTGCACGCCGCGTCGCACACGCCGTCGCCGCTACGGAGCTCACACTGTGCCACCTCACAACGAGGCCCCGCCTTCTCAGACTCAGACAGGGGCGGGGTGATGTCCAGGCCCTGCCCCCCACTAAAGGAGTAATCCAGGATGTGGCAGAGGAGCCCGTTAAAATTCGGAGGGCACAGGCAGTGAAAGAACGGGGGCTCCGCGGACCCCTGGCATGTGCCCCCGTTGTAGCACGGGCTGGAGGCACATGGAGAATCCACACGTGTCTGGCACTCACGTCCACTGTAACCCGGGGGGCACAGGCAGCGAGGGTTCGAGCGGCCTGGGATGCACGTGGCACCGTGGCG
Source organism: Xyliphius kryptos (assembly GCA_025769995.1). Lineage (NCBI taxonomy): Eukaryota > Metazoa > Chordata > Actinopteri > Siluriformes > Aspredinidae > Xyliphius > Xyliphius kryptos. The sequence continues at coordinate 727,884 of JAOUQT010000018.1, read as the reverse complement.
ACAGCGTAGCGTACCACACGTGCTTGAGTCGTACTCGCAGGAGGAGCCGGAGAACCCCTACAGGAGAAAGAGAGATGTTCAGCCTTTTAGAATGAACAAGCACGGCTAGGTGGATGCTGCCACCTGGTGGTGAGACACATTAATGACAGCTCATTCTTTACAGTTTATATAGTTCTGTTCTCTGGGCGGCGCACGCTGGTTTAGTGGTTGGCATGCTCGCCTCTTAGCGCTGGGGATTCCCACTTCGAGTCCCGATCTGGGTGGAGTTTACATGTTCTCCCCGTGTCCGCGTGAGTTTCCTTCAGGTTCTCCAGTTTCCTCCCACAGTCCAAAAACATAGATTCAAGGTGAGGGTCTTACCGAAGGACATTTGCAGATGAATCCGTGCTTGGTGTTGCTGGCCACGGCACAGGAGCCGCCGTTCCTGCAGGGTTTGTCCTTACAGCCGTCGAACACCCGGTCACAGCGCTGACCTGCGGGCACAGGAACACGCACACTCGGTTCATCGGCACGCGGCACGCTGTCTGCACTTGGTATGGATGACTGGCGGTGTTTATACCTGTGTAACCCGTGCGGCACTCGCAGCGGTAGCTGTTAACCAGCTGGACGCAGTTGTAGGAGCCGCTGGGGTCACAGGGATCAGACAGACACTCGTTCACGTCGCCCTCACATCGCTCGCCCACGTACCCTGGTGGACACACACACCCATAACCGCCCACCTTGTCCACGCAACGGCCGCCGTTAAAGCACCGCGGCTCCCCCGTGTCAGGATCCACGTTGGGAGAGCAGTCGTCCACGTCGATCTCACAGTGCACACCTAAACCACCGGGATAGGATTCAAATGTTAAAAATGAAAAGGGGAAGGGGCTTTTGCGCTCCCTCGGCGCTCCCTCTGCACTCACCCTGGGTTCCTCGGGGGCAGGAACACTTGTAGCTGTTGACGAGGTCGATGCAGGTTCCTCCGTTCTGACACGGCTGGGAGGCGCACTCGTTGATCTCCTTGCTGCAGTTCACACCGTGGAATCCAGCGACACACTGCAGGAGGAAGGAGGAACCGTGTGAGGAACCAGCTCTGAGATCAAAGACCTGAACAAACGACCCCCGATTCCTCACCTCACACGTGTACCCCCCCAGGTAATCGGTGCACGTCGCTCCATTATGGCATGGGTTGGGCACACACTCATCCACCTGTTCCTGGCAGTAACTGCCCGTGTAGCCGGCCTGGCACCGACATAAGTGAGTGCTGCCCGCATCCACACACTGCCCCCCGTTACGGCACAGCGCCACCACTGACACTCCTGAGAAACGAGGACAACGCAATAAATCAGTAAATATTTACACGTATATATATATATACACACACACACACACACTACCTTGCTGCTTAGCGGCGACCTCACAGCTGACACTGGGCACATCACAGTACAGTCCGGTCCAGCCGCTGGCACACTGGCAGGTGAAGGAGGAGCCCTGCTGCCAACACGAGCCTCCGTTTTTACACGGACTGACATCACACCAGCGGACCAAACTCTGAAACACACCAACACAAACAGGTTCATATACACACACACACTCCTGTATACCCCATCCCTCCGTACCGCGTGTTCGGTTAGCCTGCGTTACCTGGCAGCTCACGCCTGTATAGCCATGAGGGCAGGTGCACTTGTAGGTGCCATAGCCGTCCTGGCAGGTGCCACCGTTCAGGCAGGGTCTGGAGTCACACTCGTTCACATCGTGTTGGCAGTAGCTGCCAGTGAAGCCGGGTAAACACACACAGGAGAACGAGTTGATTCCGTCCACACACGTTCCACCGTTAAAACAGGAGCTGCACACACACACACACACACACACACACACACACAGCTGTAACCACTGTAACTGGATCAATCAATTCAGAGAAATCAGTGTGTGTGTGTGTGTGTGTGTGTGTGTGTGTGATGTACCTCTCAGTGCAGTCAGGTGTGTTGATCTCACAGTTGATGCCACTGAATCCAGCGGGGCAACTACAGGTGTAGCTGTTCACACAGTCAGTGCAGTTTCCCCCGTTGCGGCAGGGGGCGCTCACACACTCGTCGATGTCCTCGCTGCAGCGCTCCCCCCGGAATCCAGCCACGCAGACGCACGTAAAGCCGTTCACACGGTCCACACAGACACCACCATTACTGCAGGGGTCTGAAATGTGATGTCACAATGAGGTCACACAGTGAAACCAGTTTAACGGACCAATCATATAAATCAGAAACGGTTTAAATGGGAGGAGCTAATCTGTGAACAGAACAATGTTCTTCAGCTCAGAACCTCCAGAGAAACCTTTAGGATTGTGTGTGTGTGTGTGTGTGTGTGTGTGTGTGTGTGTTTGGAGATTCTAATCATTCGTTCAAATAAATTACACAAGTAATTAATCGATCACTATTTCTTATAATCATTTATTAAACACAGAGTTAACAGATGATTGTTTAGACAGCGCCAGCTTGTGGGAGACACCTGTATAGCGATGCTTTGATGTGTGTGTGTTTGATGTGTGTCTCTCACTGGGACTGCAGTCGTCGATGTCCGTCTCACACAGGTCTCCTGTGAAGCCTGCGTTACAGCGACACTGGAAGCCTCCCATGGAGTTCACACACATTCCACCATTACGGCACGGAGACTTCACACACTCGTTAATGTCCACTTCACACGTCTGACCTGAGAGAGGACGAGCGCGGGGGTCAATAAAGCAGTAAAGCCTGAGGCCACACCCCCTTCCACATCACATGATTTAAATTTAAACCACTGTAAACCTTTAAGTTCAATTACACAGTAAACATCATCAACGCTGGACTGGGAGGCAGGTCCTGACCACTCACAGCACTCACACACAAAGCAGACCTGTTGCTTAGTTACAGAATATTTAATAAATACCAAACCTATGTAAACAAATATCACAGAGATGAATCGGCCAATCAGAACAGGACGTGTCTCTGAGTCATGGTTTTAATGAACAAGCATTCTCACCTCGTCCACACCGACTTGGAGTGGGTGTAAAACATGGTTACACTGCTTACACACACACACACACACACACACACACACACACACACACACACACACCTTGCCAGCCAGCCGGACAGGTGCAGGAGAAGCTCTGGTAATCCTCTGACTCCTGACAGACTCCTCTGTTCTTACACGGACGAGCGGAACACGGAGCCAACACCGTCTCACACGTCTCACCTACAACACACACACACACACACACACACACACACACACACACACACGGTTCTGACCTTGTTGATCCAGAGCAGCATGGCCTCCTTACAGTTAAAAATGCTTTTATCCAGAGGAATGACATGGTTTGATTCTGCTGCTTGTTTAATGATTGTAGTCAGTGTCTGAGGAACACATGTGTTTTGAGGAGTTTCTTGAAGATGCTGAGTGGCTCCACCTTATGGACAGTGTGGGAAAGATGGTGTCACCATTTAGCAGCGGTGAACAATAAGGAGTGAGAGTTAGCGCCACGGTGAGGTTAAATCACCAGGTGACATTCATCAGCAGAGCGCCGTGAACGTTTCAGAGTGTATTTAGGAAACATGGACTGAAGGTACAAGGGGGCAGAACCAGAGACTGTCCTGTAACTGAATTCAGCAGCTAGAGGGAGCCAAAGGAGAGAGAAGGAATGGAGGGACATAAGTTTGCTTTGGCTGGTTGAACAGGAGTCGGGCTGCGAGGACCGGCAAGCAAAGCATTTCGGATACGATGAGGGTTTGGAGCAGCAGCTGTGTCGCCTAAACTAACACACTGGTACAACAGGTCCGTTTCACATCATTAACTCAGTCACACACACACACACACACACACACACACACACTGCTTCATGGCTGTTTGTGAGCATTTCCTCTGCACCTCCATGTTTCTGCTTTATGATGTAGGAATGTTATTTCCTGCAATTCTGACCTTTTTCCCTCAACAGGATGTAAAAGCAGAACTATGCAGGTTCCCACAGTAATGCTGAGTGTGTACATGTGCTTATCAAAACACACACACACACACACACACACACACACAGAGGGTATGTAATGGTTATATTGTATATAAGAGATGCGTTTTGAGTTCTAGTTAAAACTAAAATAATTAAATTAATACTTTATAAAGATGATAAACACAGTGAAAGGAGATTTAACATGTTCTCCTCTGAACATCAGAACCTCACCATACAGGTGTGCTGCTCTGTGCGTAGAGTCCAATCCCAAATGAGGGAGTAGAAGGTGGTGTATGTTTGGGAAATATTGTGTGTGTGTGTGTACCTGTGTAAGGCAGTAAGCAGTTACACTTGTATCCTGCTACATCATCGATGCAGGTGCCCTGATTGAGACACGGGTTCGAGGCACATTCATTGATGTTGGTCTGGCAATTTGGTCCTAATAAAGAAAGTACATGTTAATGACACACATAGACAGACAGACACACAGACAGACAGACACACAGACAGACACACAGACAGACAGACAGACCTGTGAATCCCGCTCTGCAGTTGCAGATGTAGCCGTTGGTCATGTCGCGGCATGTTCCTCCGTTCACACAGGGGTTGGAGACGCACTCGTTGACGTTGAGGTCGCAGTCGCGGCCGGTCCATCCCGCCTCACACACACACACGTAGCTGTAACACAGAGAGCAGTGTGTGTGTGTCAGAGCTACGGCTGGTTAGATCTGCTCGCTACAGGACTGAAGTGGGACCTACGAGTTGGCCTGGTCTTGGCAGTTGCCGTGGATACAGGGGTTGCTGGCGCACTCGTCTCGCTGAGAAAGACACGTGGCATCGTGGAAGCCGTCGGGACAGAGGCAGGAGAAGGTGTTCACGCCGTCCACGCAGGTCCCGCCGTTATGACACGGGTTCAGCGCGCAGTCGTCCACGTTAACGTTGCACGTGGATCCTGAGACAGAACAGCCACCCGATCAATAATCAATCATCTGTACATCATTCCACTTGAACTGGGTCCAAATAAGATGTGGTTCCTGAACTAAACACAGAACAGCAGACTGAGCCGACACAACGGCAGATCAGTGATGACATCACAGTACAGAGACCTTCACATTATGACATCAGAGCTGTTTAAAAACAATCCTCTGATGTCACAGAGTTACCTTCTGAATCAGTGTGTGTGTGTGTGTGTGTGTGTGTGTGTGTGTGTGTGTGAGGATGTTGAACAGCTGGGGAAGGCGGGGGCTTTGTGCACAGTGGTTGTTGTGAATGACAAAGCCCTGACCCTCCCCCCCC
>JAOUQT010000018.1:705502-722530 GCA_025769995.1 Xyliphius kryptos | reverse complement strand
AATTGCCGTATCATAAAACGGAAGATACGACAAAAATACCTAAGACAGTTGAGCAATTAGAATCCTACATTCCTATCCCTCAACTTGAGCAACTTGTCTCCTCAGCCTCCAGATGTTTATAAACTGTTGTAAAGAGTAAAGGGGATGCCTCACAATGATAAACATGGCCTTGTCCCAACTTTTTAAAATGTGTTCTTGTCACGAAATTTAAACATCACCTAATTTTTCTATTTGAATGACACATTTAGTCAGTTTAAACATTTGATATGTCATCTATGTTCTATTCGGAATAAAATAAAGAATTTACAATTTGATTTTTAATATTATACTAAACATATTTAACTATTATTACTATTAAATGTTTCATGGTGACTTTATAAATAAAGTTAATAAACAATAAGCCTCTTGAGCACATGTGTACATTTGACTGTACCTGGCAGTTGTTTCCCATGTAGCCATGTTGGCAGGTACACTTGTAGGTGCCGTACCCATCCTGGCATATGCCACCATTTAGGCATGGGCCTGAGTCACACTCGTTTACATCATGCTGGCAGTAGCTGCCCGTAAACCCAGGCAAACATGCACATGTGAATGAGTTAATCCCATCCACACATGTACCACCATTGAAGCAGGAGCTGCACACACAAACACAGTGTTAGATTAAAGTTTTAATGTAGGAAAAACTAATATTGATTATTTATATTTACACACACAGTATATTTGCGCATATTACCTGTCAGTGCAGTCAGGTGTGTTGATCTCACAGTTGATGCCACTGAATCCGGCTGGGCAGCTGCATGTATAGCTGTTCACACAGTCTGTGCAGTTGCCTCCATTGCGGCAGGGAGCGCTCACGCACTCGTCAATGTCCTCAGTGCAACGCTCACCACGGAACCCGGCCACACACACACATGTGAAGCCGTTCACACGGTCCACACACACACCGCCATTGCTGCAAGGGTCTAAGAAATAAAGAGATTTATTCAGACACTATTTCATACCCATATTGAGTGTGAATTATGTACGTACTACAGTCGAAGTGTATTTGTAAATCTTACTAGGAGTGCAGTCATCGATGTCAGTCTCACACAGGTCTCCTGTAAATCCTGGGTTACATCGGCATTGGAAGCCACCCATCATGTTCATACACACTCCGCCATTACGGCACGGGGACTTCACACACTCATTGATGTCCACCTCACAGGTCTGACCTGCAGAAATGGATTTAAGATAATGATTTTAGGGACTATAAAGATATATAGTATAACAACAACACTTTATACAGATATAGAAGTTCTTTGATTCACGTAAACACACATACTGCACATGCATGCTTACCTTGCCAGCCAGTTGGGCAGGCACAAGAAAAGCTCCGGTAGTCATCAGACTCTTGACACACTCCTCTGTTCTTACATGGGCGGGCTGAGCAGGGAGCTAACACACTCTCACACAGCTCGCCTAGACAACACAAAGAAATCATTTAAACACACATATACTGTATATATACTCACTGGCTCCTTTATTAGTTACACCTTGCAAGTAAAATTGTGGACGCCTCATTTTGCCTTCAGAACTGCCATATTTCTTTCTGCATTCTTTGGTTGTAACGAGTGGTTATTTGGTTATATGAATTTCCATTAACTCTAACCAGTCTGTCCATTCTCCCCTGTCCTCTCGCATCAACAAGGCATTTTTGTCCACACAACTGCCGCACACTGGATATTTTCTCTTTTTCGGACTATTCTCTGTAAACCCAATAGATGGTTGTGAGTGATATAGCTCGTCTGGCACCAACAAACATGCCATGTTCAAAGTCACTTAAGTCAACTTTCTACCCAATTCTAATTGCACTTCAGCAAGTTGATTGACCACCTCTGCGTGCCTAAATGCGTTGAGTTTCGGCCATACAATTGGCTGATTAGATATTTGTGTTAACAAGAGATTGAACAGGTGTACCTATTAAAGTGGCCAGTAAGTGTAAATTATATGAAACCCAGAAATTCGCATGCACTAACTCTCTCACACATACACATTGTTAGGCAAACTATTATTTCCTTGACAATTTCCAGGCAAACAATTTACTGGTCAGTAATTTCCTGCAATTCTGATCCCCCCTTAAACAGGAAATAGGAAGTAGAAATGCAGGAAGTGGACCAAAATTCCCACTCTGATAAAAGCCACAAAAGCATGTTCAGGCAAAAACAAACACTAAAAAAATACCAAACAATGCCATGAGAAGCAGCTTGAAGGATGTCTGTGTATTTGTGTTTGCATTTGAGAAAGGAAGTGCTGTGTGTGTGTGTGCTGTGTACCTGTATATGGCAGCAAGCAGTTGCATTTATATCCAGCTACATCATCGATACAGGTACCCTGGTTCAGACAGGGGTTGGATGCACACTCATTGATGTTGGTCTGACAATTAGGACCTGCAACAGATATTAAAGTTTAAAAAAAACATCTACATATAGAAACAAACAAACAGGGTATTCAGAAATAAGCACCCATGCACACCTGTGAATCCTGCTTTGCAGTTGCAGATGTAGCCATTGGTCATGTCTCGGCATGTTCCACCATTGACACAAGGGTTGGATAAACACTCGTTCAAATTCAGGTCACAGTTACGGCCGGTCCAGCCTGGTTCACACTCACACACGTAACTGTAGATGAAAAAAAGGCACAGTTTATGAGCAAAAGTCTGTCACTATGCAATGTGTACCATAAAGTAACTTACATAACTAGAGAGAGAGACACATACACATTGGCCTTGTGCTGACAGTTGCCATGGATGCAGGGGTTGCTAGCACACTCGTCACGCTGTGAGAGGCAGGTGGAGTCGTGAAAGCCATCAGGGCAAAGGCAAGTGAACGAGTTCACTCCGTCCACACAGGTGCCACCGTTGCGACATGGGTTCGGCAAACAGTCATCAATGTTAATCTTACATGTTGCTCCTGAAATAAAGACAAACACAGTCAATGGTATTATATTATACTTAAAAGAAATGTAATTCATTTTTAATCTTATGCTTTATTTTGTTTTTTCTCTTCCTCTTAAATATTCTGGCGAAAAAATTGCGTCTTAGCAGCATACTCCCTTTGCAAAGCCAAGCTAATGACAAATAATAATTATAATAGCACTACAAACCCAATTACAAAAAAGTTAGGACAAAGTACAAACTGTAAACGGAATTCAATCATTTACAAATCAAACACTGATTGAATTTACAATATAACATATAGAATGTCGAAATATTAATATTTCATGCCAAATATTGGCTCATTTAACATTTCGTGACAGCAACACATCTGAAAAAAGTTATAAAAAGGCAATACGAGGCTGGAAAACAAATGCAACTCAATAGATCAGGAATATTTCCAGAGAACATTATCTGTGAACACAATTTAACATGCTATCCACTATTGCCAGCTAAAACTATATAACTTTATAAAAGCTGTACCTAAACAAGATCCAGAAGCGAAGATGCATTCTCTGGGCCAAGATTCATTTAAAATAGACTGTGGCAAAGTGGAAATCAAAGTGAATAAAAATTTGAAGTTCTTTATGGAAATCAGGGACGTGGACTAAAGAGGAGATGGACGACCCAAGTTGTTATCAGCGCTCAGCTCAGAAACCTGCATCTCTAATGGTATGGGGGTTGCATTAGTGCGTGCGGCATAGGCACCTAACACATCTAGAAGGGCAACATCAATGCTGAAAGGTATATCTACGTCCTAAAGCAACATATGCTCCCATCCAGATGTGTCTCTTTCAGGAAAGACCTTGCATTTTCTAACATGACAATGCCAAACCACATACTACATCAATTACAGCATCATACAGGCATGCTATGTGTCTTTAAAGTTGCCCTTAGTATGTGAGTGTGCGTATAACAGTGTGCGTGTGTGCCCTACAATGGATAGGTGCACTGCCTAGGGTTGTTTCTGCCATTGCGCTCAGACTTGCCAAGTAAGCACTGTGTGGATTAAGTAGAAGAAAATGAATAAATAAATTAATATTATACCTGAAGAGGCAAATAAAGCCTGGACCAATGATTTTAATTTGTTTAAAGTATTTTTCTTCATATGCATTTAACAATATTATTCATAAAATGTATGCTTTAAGGAAAACTTATTATATGACTTGATGTTTTTAACCATTCAGTACTTATCTGCAACAGGTTTAGGATAAAATAATTTGGGGGTTTGTGTGTGTGTGAGCTCTAAGGACGCAGAACAGCTGGGGAAGGACGGACCATGTGAATGACAGGCTTTGTGAATGACAAAGGAAAAACCTCCCCCTCTCTTCCTTTCTTTCGTCTTTCTCTCACACACTCTTCGATGGGGGAGGTAGTGCTCTGTAGAGGGATGTTTATAAACACAAAGGAAGCAGCCATATTTCACACATGATAGGGTCACAATTACACACCAACTCTGCGGACAGACAGTGTCACCTAACCGCCCTGCTTCTGCTAACAATGGCTCTTTATTCCCACCCATCTCACACACACAAACACACACTGCTATTCCTCTTTCAAATGTGTGTGGGGGGTGCTGGATAAGATACAACATACAGGGACAGGTGAGAGCTTAAAAGGACATCACTGCAAAGCACACAGGTGTGTGTCTGTGTCCCAGTTAGAAAAGGGCGTCTCTGTCCTCAAAAGATATCTGACACCAAAGCAGAGCCACTCGCTCACCACCTGTTGCACACTCACATGCACGCGCACAAAGATCCTTACCTGTGTATCCAGGCTCACATTGGCACTCATAGCTGTTGATCTTGTCGATGCATTTGCCAAAGTCACATGGGTTACTTTTGCAGTCATCCACATTGATCTCACAGTTTCGACCTGCGCATGCAACATGATTAAGAGGATATACTGACCACTCTCTGTGTCTGTATTTAATTGTGTATGCATGTTAAATTAAATACCTGTGGTTCCTTTGGGGCAGTTACATGTGTACAAATTCTCCCGGTCTAGGCAAGTACCCCCATTACGACAGGGCTGACTTAAACACTCGTTGATGTTGATCTCACACAGGCGGCCAGCATATCCGGGCCGACACGCACACGTGAATGAAGCCACTCCATCCTTACACACGCCATAGTGGCAGGGGTTTGAGGCACACTCATTTATTTCGATCTCACACATAGAGCCAGTGAAACCTGTAGACAGAATAAAAATAAAAGATGTTTAGTTGTATTTAATATGCTTTGTTGATTAATGCATATATGCAGTTGGGCTTACGTACCTTCTTTGCACTCGCATGTGTATTTGTTTGGCCCGTCAGTGCACATGGCGCCGTTCTGGCACGGTGTGCTTGCACACTCATCTACGTCCACTTGGCACAGGTTACCAGAGTATCCTGAGAAATAAAATTTGTTATTAATCTCCTCATTTTTTCTGTGCTCAAGTTTATGTTTGTCTCCTCCTATTCAGCCTCCTGAACACTAATGATCTGAAGAAAACCCAGTGCACAAAAAAGCATGACTACTACTTTAGATAACAAATTCAGAAGCAGTTACCTTTAGGACACTCGCAGTGGAAAGTGTTGATCTTGTCAATGCATTTGCCATTGTTGAGACAAGGCTGGGAGCCGCAGTCATCTGTATTGATTTGGCAGAACACACCCTCATACCCTACACACAAGTTTTCATAGTTAGAAAATGCAAAATGTTGAACAGATATCTTATGGAACCAAAATCTTACGTATCAAGCACTTGGATCCAATACTCACCTGGCATACAAATGCAATGAAAACCACCAATCTGATCAAGGCAGGTTGCATCGTTTTGGCATGGGTTCGATTTGCACTCATTCACGTCCATTTCACAGCGTGGCCCCTCATATCCTTGGAGGCACTTGCATTGGAATGAGCCCTTGGTGTTCAGACACCGGCCGCCATGCTCACATGGATTGGCCCCTGAAACAACACATCAAACATACTTGTACATATAATCTTTAAACAAATATATATAATTTTTCGATGCTTCTGGCAAAATTTAGTAAATGAGATTTATCTACACTTCATTATCTAATAAACATTAGTATGATTTTGTAATTACCAAGGGAGCACTCGTCAATGTCCTGGTTGCAGGCAGATCCGGTGTATCCAGGAGGGCATGTGCAAATGGCCATACCATTAACGGGGTTGGTGTCACAGTTGGAGCCTTTCTGACATGGGTTACTGATGCATGCGTCATCCAGGTGACACAGTAGACCTGCAAATAAAAATTAATAAATAAAAAATTAAATAAAAACAAGAAAATTGTATATTTTATGAACAATAGAACTGTGTAGAGTGTTTGCAGCTGCATCTAATGCATAATCACAAACAACATACACACATACACACTCACCAGTGCGCCCGTGTGGACACTCGCAGTAGAATGATGCGACCCGGTCGTGGCATGTAGCTCCATGGTAGCAGGCTGCACTGGCGCAGTCATCAATGTTCTCGCTACAGTCATCACCTGTCCAGCCGTTTACACACACGCAGTGGAAACCGCCCACTGTATTGTGGCATGTGCCACCATTTTGGCAGGCATTTGGGGACAGCTCACACTCGTCCACATCTTCTGTGCAATACTGACCTATGGAAGAGTGTCCATTTACATTTACATTTTCACTATGAGCAAATGCCCTTGTTCAGAACAACTTACAAAAAAACTTTAAGACATATCCGTAAACATTATCTATTCTAAATAATCGGGAAACCAAACAAGAATATCCTCAAGAAACTGTTGTGTAATTGTGCATGTGGGTTTTTTGCTAAGTAAATTTGAGTAGGAAAAATTAGTTTCGTTGAGGTAAGTGCAAATGAAGTGGGTTTTCAAACAGCAATTGAAGATAGCTACAGACTCAAACATTTAAGAGCGATGATATTTCACGACTGGATTTGTTACATATTTGGCATTCTATCACAGTTCCATGCTGGAATTTACTGAGCTCCTGAGAGCGACCCATTCTTTCACAAATGTTTATAAAAACGGTCTGTATGCCTAGGTGCTTGATTTTATATACCTGTGGAGATGGAAGTAATTGGAACAACTGATTTAGATCATTTGGATTGGTGAGCAAATACATTTGGCAATATAGTGTATATAATGATACATACAATACTGCAATTAATGTTATGATTCATAAGATGCACTATAAAACATCATTTTAGTGTCTACATACAAAATAAAAAAGGAGAACCATGCAATATGTATTGTAATCTATTTCAATATTGTGTCAAGTGTTTTACCTGTCCAGTGTTTGTCACAGTGGCAGTTGTAAGTGTTCACACCATCCATACACCTGCCTCCATTCTCACATGCATGCTGAACACAGTCATCAATGTTATGTGCACAGCCTTGTCCAGTAAACCCTAAATATAAGGAAAAAACAGTGAATGAATAATTAATGAGTGTGTAAACTCATACAAAATTAATGTGTGTGTGTCTAACTTCAGCAATCAAGATGAGATATTGTAGTTAATCATAAACTTACGGTCTAAAAGAGACGCGTTGTACATCAAAGCAAACCACTGCTTTTTATACCTTAACCACCCACACACTAGCACAATTACACAATTATATACACATCCTGTCACACTCATTTAGCTTGCTCTGTGCACTTTTTCCTTTATACACCCACACCCACTTTACCTGGCAGACAGGTGCAGCTGTATCCAGTTTCACTTGTCTGGGTGCACGTGCCCCCGTTAGCACAGGGAGAAGGCTGGCAGGGCTGGAATGGGCGCTCACAGTGTGTGCCGGCGTACTCGGCTGGGCAGCGGCAGCGATATGAGCCTACTTCGTTTATACACACCCCGCCATTCTGGCAAGGTGAGGGAGTCACGGCACACTCGTTCACGTCCATGCGGCATGTGGGCCCATGAAAGCTGGGAGGGCATGTGCAGATAAAGTAAGAGTCAAACGCTGAACACCGGCCACCGTTTGCACAGGGGTTTGACGCACATGGGTCCGCCTGTTGGCATGTCTTACCTGCACAGCAAACAGTTTTATGGTACAAATGTAGGGATCTTACATGCTTTGATATAGAATATATAAAAGCCATGTCTGAAAAATAGTTTATAATCAGAATTCAGACATGTTTGTCTGTACATACCTGTCCAACCAGGTGGGCAGCGGCAGCTGTAGGTACTGAGTGTAAGGAGTGAACATGATCCTCCGTTTCGGCATGGTGAGCTCATGCAGGCATGATTGACAGGTGTCAGACACAGAGGCCCGCTGAAACCCAGTGTACAGTCACATGTAAACTCCACATCATTGCCCTGCGTGCGTGGGCGACACACACCATTGTTCCGGCATGGAGATGGACTGCATGGGTTTGGAAACTGACACTGGGCACCCACATAGTCGGCAAGACAGCTGAGATATGAACAAAATAAAACACAAAATCCATGATTTATACAACTAATAGTGGAAAATAACGGGACAATTATTTTTGCCAAGATTAATAAACAGACAGACAAAACCTAGGTCTTCAGACAAACAAAACCTCAGACTGCATTTGATGCTATTTTATTTGCTTATTAACCAACAATAAACATGACTTACTACATCTACATCTTTACTGGTTAGATCCTTACCCCTAATGTCTCAGCAAGAATGTTCTCAGGGATTTGTGCGAGTGTGCGTAAGTGTGTGCGTCTGTCTGGCAGGTGTGCGCATTGATGAGTGCAGTTGTGAGCCCAGCCCCTCCTTGCTCTTCGCTGGTCCCCTGAACCCTGTTGCTATGGCAAGTGGCGTGAGGTCACTTGAGCTGATCCCCAGAGAGAGCACATACCTACTGTCATCCCTCCATCAAGCAACCAATCTAACTCTCTCCCGCCACTCTATCTTTTTTAACTACTTAAATTAAAACTACACACATATATACATGTGTCTATGTCAGCTGTCCTCGCTCCAACACTCCCAGCCTTTCATATCTTTAGTTCTGTCTGTAAAAGTTTTGATTGTGTGCTTAAGTGCTGTTGAATGCCTGTAATTTTTTATTCTGTAAAATGTACCTACTGTAAGGTTTGGGCAATATAACTGTTGATATTGTAATGCCGATAAAGCTTGTTAAACTGTAAAACTGTTTTTACAACACCGTTAGGTCAAAAAATGAGTATTTTAACTCTTTTATTTGGATAAACACTCTTTGTTTATGATGCACTGCAGCAGAAGGCATCTAAAGCTTGCTGTGGCAACATGTGTGTGTGTGTGTGTTCATTTGAACAGATGCAGTGGTGACCTATGACCACATTTGTGACTCCGGGCTACAGCCTTCACAGGGGGCTGGTCTGCCATCTGCTACTGATTGCCCTCAATGTGTGTGTGTATGTTCACACCTCCTGCATCCTGCTGCAATAAGTGAAACCAAACAAGAAACTTTCGTTTTTTTTTTATCTAGTTTGTCCCCTGTGCTTTCTATGGCAGATTACACATGTTTGCATAAACTCACACAAGGTTCCTTCGCACAAAGCAGCCCAGACATGCAAATGACTAACACCTCATACACACATGTCTCCAGAGCTAATTAAAATCATAGAGATTTGAGGTTTGCTTATAAATTTACCACATAACTTAGGAGATTTGTTTTTCCAAAATCAATTTCCAACTATCATGACAGAAAATCACCTGCACATACAGCTCAGTTGTTTGATTCTCTACAACTCTCTATTAAATAACATCACACAGTGCAAGCTGATACTACTGCTTTTAGAAACTGGAGTTTTTCATTGAACAGTGAAAATATATATATAGAATATTCGTGTGCATGTGGAGACATAATGCTGAATTAAAAGGGCGGTTCTTTCTCTATTCACATTTAATCAGATACCACATGCTCTCAAATACAATGAATAAACAAAACCAAATTAATTTAAGGTCAATGCAGGGAGAGTGAAGACTTATATTACATGATGCTGTTCGAGGTGAAGGGAAGCTTGTCTTACCACTAAGGAACAAGGATGCTGAGTCTGGGAATTTTATTGTTTTGTACATATCCATGGTAACATAGTGTCAACATTTCCTTACTGTTTAGGGGAACATGCAATTGATAATTTCCTTCGCCAACTTGTTTGGAAATGTGCTAATCTCTGTCATGCCCACGTACACACCAATGCTGATAAGATCAGGTAACACACAACACCCTTTTGTGCTTGCACTAAATGGAATTAATCAGTGCAGTGGATCTTTCATGGTGGGTCTGAATGATAAAATACGAAAAAATATACATTATGTTCGCTTGTAATAACACCGACCATATATAGCTAACGCAATACGCCAGCAGTGGGCGCAAAAACTGTGAATAAGCAAGGCAGCTGTCCTTCAGCACTCTCAAAAGAAAATAAACCAACTTAAGAGCTTTTGTTCAATTTCCTAAACACACTCATAACAAATACAACATTCAGCAGAAAAGTCAAAACAATGACACCATGCAGGAAAGAAGTCACTAAATATTTTTAGAAGAAAAGAATACAAATATATCTTTATGTTTCCTGTTTTCCTGTGTGCCTATTGTAGTGAAGTTTACTAGACTGGATCAGTACAAGAAGCATTCATTCTTTCTCAGAGACAGAAAGAACAAGTGTGAGACTGTTACTTGTCTGTTTATTTGAATATTGTTTATTATGGTTTGTAACTTCTACGTCAATAATGTGTCTTCAATATTTACACCAATAATAAAGCTTTTGAACTGAGAGACAGAGATGTGTAGGACGAATGGAGAAACTCATGTGGGATGTGGCCAAAAGGCTCTCACACTTGTTTGCTTTCAAATCCTTAACCCCCACTCTTCCCCAATCTGACCCCCTCCACACACACACACTCTGAATGGTGTCCTGTTCTGGGGCAGATGGCCGTGGAGGTAATGAGATTGGATGAAACTAAACATAGCAGTATAGTAAAAGAGAGAGATAAAGAAATACAAACAAACTACATTCGGTATAAATGTATGTAAGAGAGAAAATGGAAAGTGTGAGGCTGAAAAGTGTAGACAGAAAATGAGTGTGCTAAAAATTTGTGAATAAACGTTTTATATTTTCCTAGGAAAAGTGTGTGTATATCCTGCAAATATCATTTACATTTACATTTGTAGTATTTAGACTAGACAGGAGGGGGGCGGGTTTGAATGGGAAAAAACTGATTTAGTTAATTGCAGAATAAGTCTATCATTATATAAATAAATATAAAATATTTTAAGACCCCAGAAATTTTATGTAAGTGGCTGCTTGCTCTGTCTGTGCCATTGTGTTTGTGTGCATGTGTGTGTGTGCGTGTCTGGGTTAAGGACAATAGAGAGAGAGAAGGCCAGCTGTCGGATTGAATTAGCTGAATAGGCTTCATGAGTAACGGACCACTGAGCCTCTGGGAGAATGTCTATGGGCGCGTGCTCGCTCACACGCACACGTGCGCGTGCACATATGCTCAGTATGGAGTCTCATTCAAATTGAACATTTATCACAGGTGCAGTGTGTCTTGGCTTACTTGATCTCTTACAACATAACCCCTTTCGTTCACACCCCTTAGTCTGTTTTTAATTCATGCATATTACGTGTTGTGACTCACCTGCAGCCTGGTTTTCCATTGGCTGTGAGCTCACAAGTTCCTCCATTCTGACATGGCTCAAAACACCTGAAGCCTACAAACATTGACAAAAAGGCAACTTAGGCATATTTTCAGAAGCTCACACACACAACAATCAAGCATCCATGTACTGTAAAGAGAAAGGGCATTTTTTGTTTTTCAAGTCTTTCATAGCAGGTCAGTCTGTTGTTTCATCTTCTGAATGATTGCCTGATAGATTAGACTGTATTTAATATCCGTAACAGCTCTGTGTTTTAATTTCACAGAATTTTCACAGGCCACACATTCATTTTAAAACACCCAACTAGCATTCTGACTGCTTCTCATTTCATTGCTGACTGTGCTGAGCATTTTTCTGGGCGAAGCACACTTAAGTGCTTAAATTGATTACATTAAATTGATTGCATATAAATCTTACAAATATGCCCAGATGATCCAGATCTGTTAAGGTTAAGGTACCAAAAACTACAAACTGGCGAAAGATGCAAATAGAGAGTGGATATGAATTCAACTATAAGTTACTAAAAATGAATGTTAGTCCTATGAATGGACAACGGATTACTTTTGAATAGTCTGACTCCTTCGGGAAGCCTCTGAATATTCATGATAGATCTATAAATCCATCACAATGTGGGTGAAAACTGATGCTACTCCTTCAATACTATACTTCAATATTTCTCCATCCTGGACTCATCACTGCACCACAAGTAATAAACAAGCTAATTGTGTAGGTTACTATAGGGACTTTAGTAAGTAGACAGTATTCACATACGACTGCTTCCTATCTGTAAAAATCACTGAAAGTCACAATAAATGAGACATCTGATAAAGCTTTCACTACAAAGCTTGCAAAAGTCAGTATTGTGGTAATGTGATGCTTTTACTTTGTGTCTATTTTAATTGAGATCCAGTACAAAAATGGTGCACTTGACTACATTACTAATTTACATTAATCCGTTTTTACGTGGGTTTCCTCGGGGTACATCGGTTTTCCCCACAGTCCAATGAGATGCATGCTAGGTGAATTGGAGATGCTAAATCGTCCAGTTCTAAGCCTGAAAATGGTGATTGTTGTGTCAGGAAGGGTATCCAGCATAAAACAAGTGCAAGATTTGACTCGCTGTGGCGACCCCTGGTGGCAGGAAAAAGCCGAAAAATGAAAAAGAATTATTTACAATTTCCAAACATTCTTCATGCAATAATGCTTTCCTTTTCCTTATTATTTAGCACTGTTACCGAAGTGATGAAGCCATTAATCATTTTATCCTGGATGTACAGAGCCACTAGGCTCAAAATCATACGACAAGTTTCGATTGTTATTGTTCTTCACATTTATACGTTTAAAACGTTGGTGTCGGATTTTTTCTTTATAAAATAGTCAATAAATATCTGGTTGTACCACCACCACCCAATACTCTTGTGCTATTGCGCATGCGCAATAATTGGGGGGGGAGAACACGCGCCCCGTGGGAAGAAAGCGCGACAGCTGCAGGGAAAGAGCTGCGCGCACAAAAGACTTCAGAGTGCAGCACGAGCCATAAAACACGCTTCAGGGCTATTGTTCACACGGCGTCCCCAAGCGCACACACACACATACACTGAAAGCCCATCACCCCCCGTACCCTCTATGTATGAAATATAAGTAATAGGCTTAAATAATAATTCGAAGACATGACGTGAATTCGTTCACATTTACCAGTGACACTTATACATTCCCCAAAGAAGCTGAACAAACCACAGAATCACACAGACCATTAAAAACTGAAAAGAAACAGTTTAATGAGCATTTTCTTATTTAGAATTTAACTTATTCCGCATTTAACGAGAAATAATACTACACGCTGTTTCAACCGTTAAAGTTGAATGTAGTGAAATAAAGAAGCTAATATATTGATGCCGTTGTGTGAGAATCACCCAACAAGTGCATCTTCGCCAATGAATACCTATGATTATTGTTTTTATAATAATTAAATACATAAACGCCCACAATACAAGTTTATAAATAATACGTTTTATATATTTAAAATCATCAATGTCAATGAGCATTAGCAGTAAACGTTACCTTTCCCCTCACAGACCAGAGCCGTCCCGACGAATAAGGATACCAAAATGAAACGGTTCATCCCGTCACAAATGTTGTCCAAATCCACCCAGAACTTTTATAGATCCATAGATTTTCTTCTCCAGTCCCAAAATAATAATAAATAAATAAGTTTAAATAAATAAATAAACTCCAGAAGGCACGCTTCTCGTCAGTGCTGCGCCGCGCGTGAGAAACTACGCTCAGTTAGTCAGCGTGTGCTGTAGTGTTGCGCGCCTGCAGGTCTTCGCGTGGGACTCCAAAGTTTTAAATGACGTCACACGCGCGGGTCTGAAAAGTCCCGCCTTTTCTCTGATATTCCTCCGCGGAGCAATTGTGCATTTAAAGTCAGGAATCTAACAGATTATAATTAAAATAAAGAGTAAAGTCAGTCGAGTTCTATATATTTTTACATATTACTCTGCTCTCGCTATTATTACTCAATATCTACTAAGAAGTGTTGTGTTTTTACTTATAAAGGAAGAACCTTCCGCCAAAGGAAGTCCTGAAGAAATCAATGGACACTCGTTGTTGTGTTTTTAGATTGCCGACTAGCCTACACTGAACAGTCACAGGATTAGAAACACTAGCCTAAGTCCACCATTTTGATAACTTAAAGCCAGCAAACATTAGATAACAGATTTCATATGTAATTTGATTCCTGCTGGAGCATCTCAGCACCTCACTATTTAGTCAAACTCAATGGTGGCCATTGTGAACTTTGGCTGTAAGTTTGGTGATGGTTCCTCCACTCTCTGTACATTTGTGGTACCATGGTGTGGGAAAAGTCCTCATGTGTAGCTGTTGCTTATACACTAGCAAAACATCTTTGGGCCCAACTGTGCTATATCCACATATAAAAAAGTCTCACTCTGCTTACTGATATGCGGTAACTGATGCCGTTTGCTGTGCAGTGGACAGGCTAACAGAATATATGAGAGCTGACTTTGACGTAAGCACAAACTAGGTTATTTTATCAGTATTATTATACCACCAGCCAGTGACCATCCATTGTATAAATGTTTTTCAAACCAATCTTCAGCGATCTCTCTCTCTCACACACACACACACACACACACACACAACCTTGCTATTTATGTCAGGACCTTCACTGACATAATTATAAACAAATAATTCCACTGACATAATTATATCAGCCTTACCTGCAGACTGACCAGCTTAGATAGTTAGTAACTGGCAATTAACTCCCTTGGATTTAAATATCTTACTCAGCTAATCCATATCCAAGCAGCACATCTGTACAGCGAACCATCGCAAAAACATGACGGCCTATTTGACATCTGACAAACAGTAACCTCTATAACAAAAAAGCAACTTTGTAAATCTTTCATTTTTATTTTTATTATGGTCACCAGTTTTCTTATACAGACCATACAAAAAATGTCCCACCAGAAGATCGAAACTTTTGGATTACGCATTCATTAAAACACACTTTAGAATATTTTCACTGTCGATAAAGTAAAATCGGACTGTGGGAAAAACTCTATACATACACAAACATAATAATTTAAAAGGCAGAGGATAATCTTGGCAGATGCTATTATTTTTTTTACCTGAAACCAACAGTGCAGTTTCAAGCCCTCAGGCCTTATAGTAGTAACATTTCATCTTTTTTGACAGTGTGTGTATGTGAGGGTGTGGGAACTGTTTGCTAGTAAATTCTATACCCAGAGGACACATACAGTTAGTGCATTTAGGTGTGTGGGAGAGTGAGAGATGGGTAATGCTTATACATGTTCAGGTCACACACACACATATTGTATACACACTCAAATATGCAAAAATTAATACTAAAAAACAAAATATCTTGAATATTTACCTAATACCAATCCAACTTACATACATTTAATTTCCTCAGTTCCCAAACACTACCTTGTAAAACACACCCTTCAAAACAGACATACACATACCCACACAAACAAACTTGTAGTATCATTCTATCTAGATTGTTTTTCTCTAATTTCTGTCTCTCACACACAGTCACACACACACACGGGTTCCTGCATGTCTTGGAGACGCTGCACATGTCTGTCCCCTCCCCCTGGGCCCATTTTTAAATAAAGCTTCATTTACATCTCTAAAGCAGGAGGCACACAAACAGCAGCACTTGGAATAATCACAGATCTGAGCTGCACATGCCTGCACTGTGTGAGTTGAGTGAAGGAGGGGGACATTTACTAACAGTTAGAAACTGCATTTACTCGTATGCCTGAGACAATAGATCTCAGGAAAATCCAAGGTCCTCCCTTTCAACTTACACACACGCATACCTGATAGTGGTGCTACGGTGAGAAAGTAGACGCCTTGAGCTTCAGAGCAGGAAATAGGGACCAATTCACACCAGACAGAAATTACACAGAGGACACACAAACACACAAAATCACAATGACTCACACATGGCCTTTAATTTGCTTTCCACATGGGAATGCATACTTCATACAGATAGTAAGTAAACATTAAAAATTGAATGGTGTGTATGTGTTAATTGCTTTTTTTCTGGGGCCAATAAATAAAAATATATATGCTTTTAATATATTTGGGAATAGAATCAATTTAGATCAGAACTCTTTAGTTGTAACAACTTGCAGTCTCAGACTCTGAAGGGCAGGAGTGAAAATGAGCAAATTTGCTGTTCGTTAGATTGGAAAATTGATTTACCACACTAGAAGGCATTTTAGTGATATTTCTCTCACATAGGGCACATGAGCAGGGGGGATTTAACACCTTCTGAAAGGCCTTATGTGATCTGAAAACTACAAAAATCATTCTCTCACAATGGCTTCAAAATATAGAGATTCCACCACTTGCAGCAAAAGAGCCTCATGCTAAAGTTATTTTAGTACACATTTTGATATAAATATTCATTTTGATCAATTTTGCATTACTTAGTCAATACATTTTATATCTAAACATTACTTTCTCAATTGAAATTAGTAAGTGTTAAAGCCACATACATTTTGCCACTACGTTTTGCACACAGCGGAATTGTTTTTCTGCATTTAACCCATCTGTGCAGCGAAACACACAGAAGTAAACACGTGCCCGGAGCAGTGAGCAGCCAGCACAGCACCCGGGGAGCAATTGGGGTTAGGTGCCTTGCCCAAGGGCACTTCAGAATAGAATAGAATATCATAAAATTTTTATTTATTCCAGTAATTCAATACAAACAATGAAATGCATACATTATAAAGAATTATTACAAACACAGTGACCTATTTCTAGTGTTTATTTTTGTTAATGTTAATGAAAGTGATACATTCTGCCACTGTATCTGCACACAGCGGAATTGGCCCTCTGCATTTAACCCATCCGTGCAGTGAAACACACAAATACACACACACACTGGT